>KK119805.1:136226-146379 GCA_000611955.2 Stegodyphus mimosarum
TGAAAACATACGGAAAACTGATCTGAAAACGTAACGTAATATGCTTTCAGAGCAAATTTCGCCATATTTATGTATAGTAATATATTGCTTCATATTGCCTTTAATCATATTAAACTATGATAGGGAAGGTTTTATTTAAACGAAAGAGATCAAAAGAGCTGGGCCATAACATTATATGAAATACGCTTTGGAAGATGGTCTAAGACAGTGATTCTCAACCACTGTACTGCGGCACTTTTGTGTGCCGCCAAATTCTTTAAATGTGTCACCAAATTTTAGAAATGTATGTATTAAAAATTATAATGGGTTTAATCCTAGTACACGGTGCACGTGATAATTGGCAAAATTCGGGTTTTGAGACATTAATAAACGGCCAATTATGGTATCCAAGCCGATTTTGTTGGTCTGGAGGAGAGCGCAACTCGGAGCATTTTCGCGCATGTTCAGTATATAATTTAAATTGAGAAGTTCTGATGGGTGCAGATGGGAGAATAGCTTAATTATCAGACATTTTAGTTATTTCTAATAACATAAATTCAAGTATGCAAGGGCCGAAAGAAAATATATTAAACTCAACAGATAAACTGATGTGATTCCGAAAACAAGTAACTTTATAGAAGAATAAAGCTCAGGAAGGAAATTTCGAAACGTTTGAGTCAGTCCCAAAAGATTTGAATAAAACTATTCATAAAACTGTTATTGACCATTTGATAACATTCGAGGAGAGAATTATTCATTATTTCCTAAATTTAGGTTTAAAAAAGTTGATGGGGTTCGTAATCCATTTGTGATAACGAATACTTCTGTATTTGAATTAACTTTGAATGAAGAAGAAGAACTAATTTCGCTTTCTAATAATCCAGATTTAATTAAAAATATTCGGAAGAATCAATTAATTCATTTTGGATTAACATTAGATGCGATTATCCCACGATGGCCAAAAAAGCTTTAAAAATATCATTATAATTTTCTACATCTTATTTGTGTGAATTCGGAATTTCAATATTAACCAACATAAAAGCGAATAGAAGATCGAGACTGTTAAATATAGAAGACGATACAAGAGTAGCATTGCCATTTTTATGATCAAATATAAATGAAATTATCCAAAAACATCAAGCTCAAATTTCTCGTTAAATTGTATTCTTATTATAAACTCGTAATTAATCCCTTGATATAATTACTGCTGTTTTTGTAGTACATATTATTTTATTTTACATTCAAAGTTATTATCGCAAACTATTTTATATAGTCTTTTATAGGTAAGTAAACAACCTTTAAACGTATCGTTTTCTTTGTGCGCCGCCAAATTTTGAAATCGTTAAAAGTCTTGGAAAAGGTTGAGAATCACCGGTCTAATGCTTCCTTGCTAAAATTTGGTGAAAAAGTGCTACTTTCCTTTTTTTCTAATTTATATTAATAAGCAACGTTTTAGAATGAAAATAAAGCAAACGATAAGTTCAGCTTATCAGGAGACAAAATTAAAATTTGATTAAAGGAAAAAAGCTGTTATGTTCAAGTACTTTGAGGAATTATTAAGTGCCAAAACTATACATGAAATAAAAAACGTCGATTTAAAATTACTTTAAGCTGCATGATACCATATGCAAATCTGTAAGATGAATTTAAAAATAATTACATAGAAAAAATAAGTAACGTATAGGTCAAATTTTGACTTTCATGAAATATACTTTCATATACCGCGTGTCATATTTACGGAAAGAAAAGATTTATTTTAATTTGAAATTTTAATAACCCTAAGGAACGTCTAACAGTTTCGGAAATGGGTTTTAATCACGAATGGAGCATTCGATACACAAATGTGTTGCAAATTATTAATTACGAAGAATATTTAGAACCAAAATCGCTGGTGAATGGATATTTACCTATTCTTAATTAATAAAATATATTCTTAATTCTATAAAATTATACTGGTGAATGGATATTTCCCTATTCTTCGTCATGTAGTTGAATTTATGCGAACATGCATGAAAGAAACCTCTTATTGAAAAATATCTTCGTAGAATTTCATTGCTAAGGAACGTTTCAAACACCTTTCCACAGTTTCCAAACTAAACCCTCTGCATACACAACATATATGAAAAATATATAGTTTTTCAAGGAAGTTGTGAAAATTGCACTTCCTAAAATGCTAAAAGTATGAATCTAAATATTTAGAAAGAATTCAATAAATTTTAAATATGACTTTAAATCTCCAAGATTTCAACAAAAAATTTAAAACTTCATAATTATATATACATATATATCTTAAGGAACGAAGCCGTCACGTTCACGTCCTTTCAGAAATTATTAAACCTTGATTTCAAATTTGTTATACTGCATTAAAGTGCATGAGAATCTTAATTAGTTGCACTCATAGAGATTTGACATACACAACGTTTTCTCAAACAATCATCTTGGTTTTAAATAACAGTTAACTAATTTAACCGATACAAGCTCATGCTTATATACATGAATAAATTATAAACTTCAGCTATACAGTAAGAAACTTAAAAATGGAAAATAAGTAACAATAAACTCTTCAGTACAATAAATGTGCATGAATATACATAACATTAATTAAAGTAATATACATGTTAGAGTTATAGAATTTTTATGCCAAAGGAACTTAATGAATCTTCCATTAGTTAACTATAACCAAGAAAACTAATGTATAAAAGATAAATGGAAAGTCTATATACGTATGAATAAGTAGTGTAAGTGAGCATAAACGGGTACTAAAATACATTACTAACTGAAAGAAAGTTTGCTTTTTACAGATAAAATATAAAACTCTTTCAAAGATAATTAACTCAGTTAAATAATCTTTAATACACATCTTAAATTAATATATTTAATGAAACACCAAAGAATGTTTTTTTACTATTTACAACCAAAGCACTTAACAGTTTTAAATTCTATTTTTACACAACAGACGATCAATTGTATTTACATGCAATCAATATATATATTTTTTGTAATAAATTTTAAACTACTCAACAGGTTAATTAAATTATTTGACAAATAGAATAAAATATTATACGCTAGAAATTAATGCTGTAAATAAACTTTTTTTATAGAGAAGAAAATAAGCTTTTCTTATATAGGAATTTAAGAAATATAAAAGCAATTATGTTTCAACTGAACACAAAAGAAGGAAGTTTTAGCACAAATTTAACAAGGAAAATCGTTATCCTTATAACATGTTTGCTTCGAGAAAACATTATTCAACACAAAAATATACATTATTGAATTATAAAAGACTTAAAATGAAATCCAAACACTCGGATTAACAAAACTTCTATAAAAATAACTTATACATATATAATTTCTATTTACACTCAATTAAATCAGCTTCAATTTTTTAGTTTATAAATTTGATTATAATGCAACAATCAAACGGGGTATAAGTTGCAAGATTTATCTTCTTTCACATTTCATAGAATGAAATTGAAACATTCTTCGCTGAAGATTAATTTATTTCATAAAATTTCAGATAGTACTGAAATTTTCGACCCACCATTGTTATGAGAATAAGAAAAAGTATAGCATAAGAAAAAGTTTTTTCGGAAATAACATGTCTTAAAACCTACGACATAAATATGTAATTTTCGAATAATTTAGGCTACTGTGTAGCTATATTTTGAAATGGAATATCGATGTTTTCAAATGATTATTCTGATACGAAACTTATCCTTTACGTCTCTTGTAGCAAAGGTTACAAAGCAGATTATTGAACATTCCATACTTAATTTTCTGCACTTTCAAACCTTTATACAGCTTTAATCTTAAATATAAAGTACCGCTGCATTTCGAGTTATAAACTGTGGAACATTTTTCGATTTTGATATTAAATTACTTCTCTTCTGTTAAAATGAACTCAGTTAAAATATCTGAGTCTTGTCATTTATCTATTAGTATTTCAAATATTTTATAATTTAGTCTTCAACATATTTAAGCTTTAATAACTGAACCCTATTGGCAGTGATTGATTTCAAAGATCACACTAAATATTTACTACTTTACTTTTATACTGTACATGTAGAATAAATATTTCTGAAATCGTGTCATGTAGTTCGGTTATTAAAAGCAGTAATACCAAACATCTTCTGGCAGTTTTTAATAAATCCAACAGAACTCTAAAACCTTGAGAGATTTATTCTAGTAATTTAGTTTTTACTGATTTAATAATTTTTATTTGCAATTGCTTCATCTGTAAGAAAGTAAAAGACATGTTTCAGTTGTGTGTTACATTTTCATTTAAACTTAATGAGGTAAATTTAATTACTACATCATTTTGAAGATTTATTCAAGAAAACAATAAATAAATGTGTAATTATCTAACACTAATGAAAACGCTGATTTCAAAAATTAGAATTTGAATAAAATGCAGAAAAATAGAGTGTACTAAGATTAATTATTATTTAATATAAACTTCTCCATACCAATTATTAATCTTTACTGATTTTAAAATATAACATTTTATTGAATTTCCTGCGATGTATTATCAATTTGTTTAGAAAATATGCTTAATTTCTGAATTCTCTAATGAATAAAATTATTTGTAACACATTTGGATTCTGTAGTTAAAATATGTATTAAGTTTTCTTCTGATTATTTTAAACCTACACATTATGTAATGCCTATTTCATTTAGATTGCTTCAAAGTTATTTCCTTAATATTGCTGATTTTAAATTATTATCTTCAGTCAGGTATTTTGGAACTTATTGATAAGAAAAATTAACTTATTATTTTAAATTTTATTCATAGTTCGAATACTACAATTACTGTACACTTTCAAATATTAAAAATCCAATAGACATTACTCGAAAAATATCTAGAATTTTTTAATTCTGCTAGTAGTTCGAATTTTCTTTGCTTTTATTGAGTACTTGGAGGGTGGAATTTGAAATATTACTTAGTTCAATAACAAATTTCAAAATATTTTATCAAAGTAAAATCGCATTTTTGCTATTTTTTCATAAATGATTATCACGAATTTAAATCTGAATTTGGTAACACCAAATGAGTTAATCTGTTAAATCTGTTAAAACTGCAATATATGTTTTAAAATACTTTTAAGTAGAATAAAAATATTTCAAGCTATGTTTTGAATTATAATTTATAGAATATGTTGTTCATGTTTAGATAATATAAATATATACTTAGTATTATAGATAACATAATTTAAAAATTGTTCAAAATATAGCTACATTCAAGTTTCATTACAAAACAGTAACATAACATCAGTAATTCTTATGTTTACAAGAACAGAAACTTATCCACATTTAAATTGCACTTTAGAGTTATTACGAAAATTTGTGTGTCACAAAACTAATTTCATTTTATTTTAATGATCTTAATTGTGATTTGGGATAACATTTTTAATGCATGTATTTAAAAACTTAAAGATTTTCTCCTGAAGGGGGTCAGTCCCTATTCTAGGGATAATTTACCCCCTTATTATGGATAATTTAATACCTCCAAAAAGGGATCATAATTATTTTTCTTCTTTCCCGAATTTATTTTTCATGTCAGTGCAATTGCAGATACTTCGCATTAGTTTCAATTGAAAATTAAAAAAAAATTCCAATCGTTCTTATTCAGGTTTTGAGAAACGCACGGACATATTTAATTTAATAAATTTTACTGAATAATTTTAGTATTAAATTTACTTAAAAATATTCTTCTATGTGGAATTCACATCATTGGACAAAAGAATGTAAATAAAATTATTAAAATTATTTTATCATTTTTTTCATTTTAAATACTAACATTTCTCAGAGACAATTATCGCTTTCATTACAAGATAATGCTTATATTTATAATATATAAAAATAATTTCAAAACTTAACATAGATAATTTTTCATTTTATATTCTTTGGTAATATTTAATTTCTGGTGGGTCGAAATAATACATAAACTTTAACGTCTTTTAAACTATACATACATAATAGTTTGATTTTTTCTATACACTCAATTTGCAATCACAAATACCAAATTTACTTAATCCACCCTTTCGAATAGTTAAAAAAACCTTTTACTTATTTTGCTTCGTTAATTAAGCATTCTAAAATATTTTTTTTTAGTTTCAATCTGCTCTTGTGGACGCTTTATTTGCTGTCACCTGATCACAACGTTTTGCCTCTTCTTCCATTTGCTTCATCTTAAGACATATCTCCCCCATGTGCAAAAGGCTACCTTCAAGGCTATGGGCAAAGAAGTCAGAGCTCGTCTCCTTAGAACTGAAGAAAGAAGAAACGCAAAAGTCGATATGGTCCGCACAAGGATTATAAGAACAACCGTACCCGTCTGGAACGACGGGACCATATCCAACCAAGATTCCATATGTTGTTGGTAACTAGGAAAAATAATCTTATTTTAGAATAATAAGTGACTAACAATCATGATGTGTTGAGACCATAATAACGGGAAACTAATTTAAAGTATTTAATGTTTTTTGAAATACATTACAAAACGTATGCAGTATCTTTACAAACATATTGTAAGCAACAATAAGTGATTAAAATCCATGATTTAATTAGACAATAAAGACAGGAAATAAGTTTATGAGACTTTCTGAAATACATTGAAAAAATACGTTTCAATGCTCCACAGTAGGGATTACCATCGCGGCCAGTATTGATCTCTTGTGAGTCGATGAAATTTTGAAGGGATCAATGGTGGGTGCCAAGAGATCAATGGTAAAACTGAATGATTTTTTAAAGAGATCAATCAATGGGCTTTAGGGATCGACACGCCGCCCAAACGGGATAGGTATTAGTGTCTTTGACTACTGTACCACAGGGCCCAGGCTCGAATCCCGGAGAACGCATGGGTGTTCGTAAATATATAGTGTTTGTGTAGATAGAGACACTCTAAACATGAGGCAAGCCGAAAGTCCTCTCGAGGAGTTGGTGGTAGAGAAGAGGGATGGGAGGCCTTTTCCCGTCTCCCGGGAGTGCTCTCCATCAAAATCGGGGAAAGTATTGAGAAAAGTGGTAGTACCACCTGTATGGCGCTCAAGGCTTTTGCCAGCGACACACTTAATATTGCCCTTCTCGCCACGATGAATTTCATAGGCCTGTTCTGACGATACTGTAAGACTAGTGAGAGAAGTCACAGCAACAACAACACGGAGTGGATAGCCAAATATGTACTGGCAATTGATCGATATAATGCAGATCTCACTGAACAAAAATTCTTAATATAATTAATAGTCAATTGTTTATTGGGATAAAGATTCGATTTTCGTTTAAGCTGTTTATTACCGAAATGATCGTATTTCCTCAGAAGATATATCGCTATAAATAAGCTACTAGCAAAATTTAGAAGATTTTATGTTCGTCTTAAGACACTGAAAATTTCAATGGGCCGTCATGTTTCGTAGATCGTTTTAGCTACAATATATCTGATCTTCATATGTTGGTTTATGAAGAGTTGATTACATTAAAGGAGGATATTTAAGCACAACTGTTAATTAATCGAAACACATCTGTAATTTCTTTTACGGCGGGCACTAGATATTTTTAGGTTTTCGCCACTACTGAGGGCGAAAGCGGTGGTCATTTATTATGAAGACGTCTAAGAGGTGGCCACCGTTACCTCCTTTGAAGGGACGGACAATTTATATCCATGCCTTCTCCGGGATTCGAACTTCGGTATCGCAGTTAGTCATTCTAACCACTATACAGTCTGGGGGGCACATGAGCAATGCCCCCAAATGAAAGTTTTTAGCGAACCTATATTATTGATTTTTCTTCCTTCTTACCTTGTAGAAGCAGGCTTAAATCAAGTCAATTTACTATAGGAAAATGTAACAGGCTGAAGGACTTTGAATAAGTTAATTTAAGAATTATCTTAAGCGATTTTATGGCAAATATAGAAGAATGTACAGTAATATATCTCGCAGATCCATCACATGAATTAAAACTGAGCTTTGGTATAGTTAGAATCTGTGGTATTTTTTTTTCTGTAAAATTTGCATAGTTAAAAATCATTTTAATTTGTAAAATTTAAAAAATAATGATACAAAATTTTTAAGCTTTATTACTTAAACTAACTAGTTATTTAAAATTTCTCCTTTCTGTTTCCTCATCAGAAAATAAATGATGGTAGAACAGTAAGATGAAGTTCCTGGATTTTTAAAACAATACACAGCGTGTTTCTGCCTCCCGAGGGCACGTTACTTAGTTCCTGCCAGCTCTAATAAGTTTGTAATTATTCGGTTTTGCATTATTGATACCGTCATTTTAATTTGATGTGCCGGTTAGGGTTCTGAGCCACCTTAGTTTTAAATTTAAAAGTCTTTGACTATTAGTCTATGTTTTAAATTTTAAATTGACTGATGCTTTAGTTACACTGCCACAAGATGTGTATAATTCTGTTAACAAAAGAAGTGCGCTTATGATCAAAGTTCGGTTTTAATAAAAAGATTGTTTCAGTCTTTTCAAGTCTCTGTAGTTAGTTCGGTCACAACGACAATCCGCTTTACATTTGTTAGGAGTTTGGAATTAGCTTATGCTTCCAAAGCAAGCCAAACGCTACAAAATAGTAAAGCATAAATCCAGTGAATCTTTATTTTTCAGAACTTTCCTTCGTATTATTTATCTAATTGTTGTCTCTACGTTATTTACGTGTAGTTATTTCTCTGATCATTATGTTGTATGCTGCATATTATAGAGAAACGTGTAAGAAAATAGATGAAGAAAACCCTTTTTTAAAACGGTTTGATGCAAGAAACACACTGGGAATTCCTGCTCTAGAGTATTACAGTTTTTAATTTCTTATTACTGAATGAATGTTTCTAAATTAATAACACAGAAGGATAGAGTAAAATATTTGAGCACATTACTTTAAATAAGAACTATCCTTATGGATTAATCTTTCATTATGTATCAAACTATTTCATAAAACTATTTTTTGACAGAAGAATAGCAATATACAAAGAAAGTTTTGGTACTGTACAGGTTCACTGATAATTTCATGAAAGAATTTAAGGAGTCATATTAAATAAATTTTCACTACGCACGTCAGCATTTCATTATAAATAAAGCCTTATATATGGCATTACAAATGTTAAGCATGTTGTTCTAGAACGAGTTTGTTATTATAGTTCAGGAAATCTGCACAATATTTCATTTCACTTACTTGGCTGGTCGAAAGTCTGAAATTTAAAAACTCCCAATAAGATTTGTCTTTGAAGATAGGATGTTCCTGTCCTCCTTGAGACTTTGAGATCTCTCTCAAAGCAAGTAAATGGTTATCAGGTCCTTCTCCGTTTATAGTCTACAGAAGAATAAATTTTATTGTAATATAAGTGAAACAGTTATGTCAAAATCATTTGAACATCGCAATGTACACTGCGAAAAAAAAGGGACAGTTCTATATCTCCCATTCTACTGCGTGGATTGACGAAATTCAAATTGCATTTTTCATGTCTCAAAAGCGCGACTTAGGATGTGTATTAGACTTATATATAGCATTGTTCAAATAGAGGTACTTTGACCAAAATCGGACTTTTTCTGAAATGACTTGCAAATTGTTTTCCATATTTCGATTCTACTGCTCAAATTACTCCAAATTGCCAAGTTTTGTAAAAATCACACGAGTAGTTTTTCAAAAATTAGCTCTCGAAATTTTAGCACCTCAATATTAATTGAATTTGATATATATTTAGTAATGTCTCTTTTTAATGAAACTTATTAGAACTTATTGGAAACTTATTGGATCGCGTTACACAGTTCATTCCAAATAAAATTCGCCTATTTTTTATGATTTATTTTTAAAATTTATATTTAAATAATTTTTATAAATTTTTCGAAAAACATTTTCAATTATAACCTATAAACATTTTGCAATCATCTTAAAGTAGATGTATTTCTAAGCATACCTGCAAAAAATTAGAACATTTCATTCAAAATTTCCGAAGATATACGTGAATGTATATATTGGCGCGTTTTGAAATTTGGCCTATTTGTTGAAAGCGATAATAATGAAAATGTGGTTTGCGCACTTTGTTAAAATTATTTGAAAGTAGAACGATGTGACTTTTTTACCTCTTATCCACAATGTAAAAAGGCAGGAACGATGTGTTATGTATCACTTATTTCAGTTGTGATTTAAATTGTTTTAATGGTAATGTTTAACTTA
>KK119807.1:0-13052 GCA_000611955.2 Stegodyphus mimosarum
ATTTACAGTTCCTTCTTTATTCACATAATTATCAATTATGCTTAACTTTTAGACACCAGTGTACATATCCGTATACACACACACACACACATATATATATATATATATGTACGCATACATATATATATAGAGAGAGAGAGATAAATATATATATATAAGAAATTTAGAACATAATCCAAAAAACACGAAAGAAAAAAATTAAAAACCAGTAAAATCCAAAATTCCCTATAAATATGTAAAAAATCGACCAATATTCAGCAAACCAGAAGAATTACAGATTTGTAAAATGCAAAACTTAAAAAACAAAAAATACAAAAAGAAATTTTGATGCTCTATATATAAAAATGCAAAATAAATTTAAAAAATACGTTTAAGATCCATCCCATATTCAATTCGAAATAAATAATAATATGAGTTCCACAACTGTATGGTCTACGCATTTCTTTCAACAGAGAATAAAGTTCTTAAATGCAGGGTGACACAGAATAACGGGAATTTTTTAAATGCGTAGTGGCAGCCATGAGCATGTGGCAGTACTGTGGGACAGTTACCTTGAGCAAATAAACGCACCGCCAGTTTTAGTAATAATGGATAGGTGGAACTGGCAACATACACAGATTCTAATTATTCACAGAGTCACAAATCCTAATGAAATTCCTGATCACACTAACAAATCCTAATGAAAATCCTAATGAAGTTCCTGATCACACTCACAAATCCTAATGAAGTTCTTGAGCGCCCTATACGCGCTAGTAAGGTGACAGTATGGTGTGCTGTTTCATTACATGGGATCATCGGACCTTATTTTTTTCATTAAACAGGGGATATAGTAACTGTCAGTGCGGATCGTCAAGTGGAGATGTTACCATCTTTCGTTACATCTGAACTTAACAATTTTCAACACGTTTAAGAAATCTAGTTTCAACAGGATGAAGCCACATCACACACTGCACGGCAATCAATGGAAGCTCTGCGAGAATTGCTCGGTAACTGTGTGATCTCAAGATTCGGTAACGTTCCCTGGCCCCCTAGATTGCCAGATTGGTCCGTTTGTGATTTTTTTCTGTGAGGCTATCTCAAGAGTAAAGTGTACATGACTCGACCAAGAACTATGGATGAGTTAAAACAGAGAACTCAGTGTGAAATCTCAGCTGAGATGTTGCAGCGAGTGAGGAATCCCATCAGCAGATTTCAAGAATGCATTCAGACAGGAGGACGCCATCTAAAGGATGAAATATTTTTGAAAACGTTAAATTCTATCAATGTTTCTTAAATGGCAAGTTTTAAGATTTCAATTAATATGAATAAAGTGGTTTTTTCCATCATTCTTGGTTTTATTGGATTCTTAAAAAGTTCTTTTTTGTTGTTGTTGTTGTTATCCTGTATCATATATGTTTACCTACTTAATAAATAATAAATAAATAAATAAATAATAAAGAGCATTGTTTTATAAAATCTGATCCGTTAGCTCCTGTTGAATGACTGTAACTCATTTTGTCCAACTTCACGCTCGTTGATTATGACAACAATTCGAGTCACATGCTGAATTGCTTGATTATTCCTTCATATACATTTAATAGTTTAGTTCCCAGATTCGTGACACAAGTTAGCCCAGCTGCACATTAACTTTTTGATGGTCATCAGAGAGCTCAGCTCGCATTTCAGTTGCTCACCACAGGAGGCAAAAACTCGCATTACAAATTTAGGATAGATAGATATCGCGCGCATTTGGGAAGAAAGAATTGCTTAGTTTCTTAACCGCCAAAGAGTCGGCGGTCTTCTCGAAGCGTTTACAGTTATTTATATCTCATAATTAACTCGTAGTAAATTAATTTATTTACTTCTCAGAAAACATTCATAGCTGCCTTTGTCAATATCCACCATTTTTCGATTCCCACATATTTTTCCTTTCCTTCTTCATTCTCCTGCGAAACTCCAACTCGCTCTTTTTTGCCCCATCAAACCAGGTCTCAGATTCCCAATACTTTATGAGACACTAGTAAGTGGTCTGTCAAGCCCAAGAACTATCAAAGAAGTCTTAATAAAATCGAAATAAAATAGTCAGAAATAAGAAATGTTGTGCTTCAAGCACGCCAGTGAGAACACACTTACGCTTCTTTAATTAAAAGCTTCGTACATAGCGCTAGAACTTGTTTCGAATATTGGAGAAGGCATGGATGTTTGCAAATGTATAGTGTCTTTGTGGCTTGGGAAAACATGAAATACCATCGATTCAAAATTCCTCTGAAAAGATTGGTGGTTAAGGAAGAGAAGGTAGAAAACCATTGGATTCCCCCCTCTGGATATTCTCCACGAAATTAAGGCCGGAGCTGAGCTCTTACTATTAACTATAAGGTGCGCTCATCCTCTGCTAAAAACTGGTGCAACCCCTTTCGACTTGGCCACGATGTATCGTAGCAAAGAGAGATGTGTACTAACTTCTGATCTAGACTGCTCATCAGACTATCTTCTGATCTAGACTACCTATAGATCAGAAATATTAGTCATAATAACAACTATTACAAAAAAGCTTGTTTCGCTTTTATGTAAGATCTTAGAGCACAAAAACTGTTAGTATTGAAAGTTAGTGTTCAATAATATCCTTTGTAAATAAGCAGATAAAAAATTATTTTAAAAATTATTAATTCAAAATAGCTTGAAAAAATTTTATACAGAAAAAGTATACCAAATACACAATACAGATAACTGAGGAAATATCCTGGAAATTAAGTGTAAGCGCCTACTTTCCAACTGGCAAGTATAATTTCTAACACTCGGTGTAAGAGGAAGGCGCATCTTATTTGGTCACAAATAAAATGTGCCTACGGTCACCATTTTAGCAAAACTGGCTTAAAATACACACATATTTGATACGTACAATACATGTACACACATTGATGATTACTGACATATGCTATGTTCTGTGTACGTAAACAGTGTGTTCTCATTATATGCATTACGTTTTAGCTCATCAAATTCAGTCAATCACTATATACCATCCACTAACGAAGCCTTATGCCATTTGATATCCTAACCCGAGTATCGTGAAATTTCGCTAGTAGCCAAATACCTCCGTATTAATTATATGCAGATCGCAGCTTTACCTTATAATGCAGGCTTACATCAATTATTCTCCGGGAAGATATTGAATATGTCATTCTAACTAGAAATCGTTGTGAATGAAATAAGAACTTGGTTTCAGATGTATCTGAGGAAATTGAAAACATCTAAATCTAGATTAATTCAATTATCAAAACGTATAAAGTGTTCGGTATCTAATATTGTAGTTGGTTTAGGTGTTAACACAGCTGTTGCAAATTACTGCGCAAAAGGTCTAACTTTAATGAAAGCTTTACCTGTGGATTTTAAATTTTACTTGAATTTTCTCCTGAAATGTAAATATGGTTCATTGTTAAATAATCGTACTTTAACGCATTGAAATATTAACCAGCAATTCAGCTGTTTTTTAAAGAAAAAAAGGAAGGAAAAATATAAGGTTTGAATAATTGCATAATGTTAAACCGTAATGATTGCATAATAATTGCATAATGTTAAACCGTAATGATTGAATCTAATCGAATAATTACAACTGTTACAACTGTGTATGTGACTTATTTATAAATATACCTAGTATTTAACTTTTCATTTTATATTTCTGTCATTTTTGTCCTTTACGATACTAGAAATTTAAATTATTTTCTTTATTCTATGCTTTTTGAAAAAGTTCTTCTTTGTAAATGTAAAAATTTGTAAATGTGATTAGCTCTACATCTACAATGAATTAGATAAAATCGTTGAAAATTCCATCAATACACAGAAACATGATTAAAATTCAAAACATTCACTTTCGTGGAAATTCATACTTTGATTAAAAACTAACTTTTTTAAAATATGCTCCTTTCGCAAAGTAGGTTTTATGATTTTTCCGATTTCATTATTTCACAGCGCTTGTTAGTTTTCAAGCTATATTATTTTTCTTGTTGTTAATTACATTTTGTTAATTTAATTTCGTATGATCTCAAAACATTTTTGCGAAATTTGGATAATTTTTAATTAATTAGGGATTTTAAGTAATTATCTAAAATAAAATATTAACATTTTTGCGCTCTTCGAACTTTACTTTTTTATTTATTTTTCTTCCTCCAACAGTTCTTTGCAAAAATTTTAAAAAGGGCTTCGATTTAAATTTTAAAGGAAAAAATAAATATGATAAAGTAATTTTCTTTATTATTTGATATCAAGTGTTGTTTTTACTTCCATATAGGAAGTATTGTATTAAAAAAAATTTTGGATATTATATTTCAACGAAAATATTTATTTTGATCGCTGTCGAATCCATTTAAACGAGGTTTTTGCATAACATCTGTAAGCACGGACAGAATATTATTATTCTATCCCTACATAATTAATTATACAATGTATATGTAATACGTATGTAGCAATTACTTATATAATTAATTAGTTTTATTATTATTTATGTATTCCGCCCTAAGGCACTACACGGAAGGGAGGGATATCTTCGTGGAGGACTTTCTAAGAGAAACTGGCTCGTATTAACACGTTACACATGGAGAAAACCACGAAAACGCCCACGCCACCAGCCAGTTCTAGCGATTCGAATCTGTACGGACAGAATAAAGGTCTCTTTTCCCAAAATGGATTACAGATTGTAAAATACCTACGTACGTACGTATATGGGACTGCTATGACATGTAGTTGTGCACCTTCCTTTTTGTTTGCAATCGGCAGCACCAAAAGTATACGTACACCTATTCTGTTGTCCGGCTATGCGTTTTAATCTTATATATTGGTATACACATTTTTTGCTTTAAAAGTGATTGAATTATGTTGTTCTTATGTTTCGGTTAAGGTTTGTATGCCTTTAATTTACCTACATGCAATAGTTGTAGAATTATCAGCAATTTAAAAGTTGTTTAAGTGGTGCTAAACCTAGCGAAGCGGGAATTTGTTTACATTTGAAATTCTTAGTAGAACAGTGAATTAAATCAGTTTTTGCACCAACTTCAGTGTCTTTTTGCGAGTTGAACCAGAAGTAACCTTTCAGTTTTATGCACGAAAAATCTGTCTTTCCGCCCGCTGGCCGAATTGCTTGCGTTTGCGTAGAAACTAGTTTTCATTGTAATTTTTTAAAAATTTTTTAACTGTATTTGGCGTTTTACGTTTTTCTATGATTTACAATTTTTAATGAAGATGTTTTGAGTTTTTATGTATTTTTTCGCTTGCCGCGAAGTAAGAACTGAACTGATTGAGAGAAATATGAATGAAGCTAATGAAGCTTGAGGAAATAATTTTAAATGAAATGTTGCAAATAATCTATATAATTTAATAGGCCATACGGAGGAGTGATGTTGTGTCCACATCACATCTTTTATTTATGTAACAATGTTAATTCTGTTTCAAAGTTCGTCCGTCGCAAAGCGATCTTTGCAATATAAATAATCCTCATGGGATTTCTCATAGTAAATTACTTACCAGTATTAAATCTGGAATTTTTTTTGGGTGAAATAGATATTACTTCGATTACTAACTTTTTAAAAATATTTAAAATGTTATTAAATATAAAATAGAATAAAAATGCCCGTAAATTGTTGTTGGTTAAACCTTCCGCTTCTTAGGATCTAGAATACGTTTAATTTAAAGCTTGAAAAAATGTGTAAAATTTCCATAAACAGTTTTTAAACACTTTTCATTTGACTTTTTATAAATGTTAATATATTTGCAGAGCAAATTTAAAACATCACTATATATCAGTTGTTTGTATTTTCATAATGAATTCGTAAGCAACCTAAGGTTTTTTTTAAGGTTAAGAGCTATTGATAGAAGTTATTTTTAGCATTCATGCTACTAAAATAAACATTTATTGCCTATTCTCAATTTTTTTAGTTACAAAAACAAGCGTGTCTTAAAAATGTTTGAATAATGCTATTAACATTTACTTTATGACATTTTTGGTAATTCCCAATAAATTAAAAATAACTTCAGCTAAATTCTATTTTTAACGAAATGTTTCACTCAAAAATTCACAAATATAAACTCGAAACACGTTTTACTTCTTAAAATGCAATAAGCTTATAATAATCTATCTATACCCCAGACAATATTTATTTAAAAAAAAGCAAATCTATAAATAGAAAAATACACGAATGTCGGTTCAGAGTACAATTCTTCATTGAAAAATTGCTTAAATCCTGTTCAAGATCAAAAAGCTATTTTTTGCTCCAAAATTTATTTTACTGTTACACTAATTAAAACATTTAACTATATTTTCCAAAGAAATTATATTCCAGTGCAAGTTTTTTTTAATACGTACATTAAACTAGACTGCAGCTATTTGTTTGAACTGGATATTTGTATATGCGTATTCATAAAAGTTCAATAACATTAGTTTATTTTATAATTTTCGTTACATTTATTCAAAATCTTCGATATCATTTCACAGCGCAAACTATTTATGTTATTAATTAATAAATTTCCAATTTGCAATAATTTAACTTTACAGCATAATACTCGTATCTTAACTTACTGCGCATAGTTTGGTTACTTTTAAAGATTAAAATTTCGAAAAAAACGTAGTTTAAAATTATTATTTGCCTAATAATGTGTAGTTTCATTACCAAACATGCAAAATTAGCTGAAATTTCATTATTTATTTTGTCTTTCTTCTTTTTAAAAATTAGAAAGATATATATGGATGTTGATGAAAGAGCCGTTTAAAGAGCTTTGCAATTTTGATGATAAGTTTTTACCTTCCGTCAACGTAGAGCTAGAAACGTATGTATTCGATTCCAAAATTCGATAGTGAGTTTTCAGTGAATAAGCAGGAATTAGGATTCCAACAACACGTTTTAACTGTTTTTACGATGATGTCTGTCCGTCTGTGTGTATGTATGGGATGATTCTTTTGTCCTCGATAACTCTTACATCAAACTTCCAAAAATTTTCCGTCTTTGTTCAATTCTTTGAAAGGAAAAACGCTCGAGACAATCTTTCCTTCAAACGACCACAACCATTCCAAACAGCTGAGATCGTGATGTTGTTTTCTTTCCTCACACTAAGATATGCTGTAGCAGGTGTGGTTTATCCAAATGCATTGTATCAGTTTATTGCAGACAGCTTGTTCTAAAAGGAGTTATTTGGGGTGTCTTATCTTTAAACTGCGCGTCCTACACCTCTTTGTGCGTTAATGGACGTGAAGGACGGGAAGACATTGCTGTGAATCTCGAAAGGAATTTCGGGCGTTTCGGTATTTTAAGTATACAGTTTAGGAATGCTTCGATTTTCTAAGGGTTAAGCTTTCTGTATTCAAAAAAAGAGCCAAGTTGGTGTTAGGTAGAACTGGACACCTGGAAGTAATATTTTACAGTTTTGCAACAATCAGCATAACATACTGTTGTAATTTAATGAGCATTTTTTACTGACACCTAAGCATAAGGATAATTGATTATAACCGAACTGTTAGAGTTCTCCAGTATAATAGTTAAGAGATTATTAATGTTAATAAATATTACTATTTCTTAATGATAGTATTTTAGTATAATGAAAATATAACATGGCGCTGTCGCTGTCGAAGTCTGAGTTGTCTGTACAAAAAATTAATATGCAATTCTTACCATTAACCAAATACGGAGCTCTTGGAATCTAAATATCAAGGGGATATAAGTGTAGATCCAAACGAATTTAGATTTGTTGATACTATAGAAATAACATACGCGTAGAAGAAAAATAAATTCTGGTATTTATTTCAAAGTATTTATTTTAAGTATATTACAAACACTTAATTTTCTTTAATTAAAAACCAATTATGTGTTATTCAATTGCCAAGAAAAGCAATTTTTAATGAAAAAGTGAAGGGTAAAGAAACAACGATAACAAACAAGGGTAAAAAACAGTTTTTACACATGTCAGTTGTACGCCTTGCACAAAAAGAAAAAAAAAGAGGACAGTTCTATATCTCCCGTTATACTGGACGATTGTCGAAATTTAGCTTGCGTTTTTTATATGTCGAAAGCGCGACTTAGGATATGTATTAGATTTATATATAGCTATTATTCTATCATAGTTATTTTGACACAAAATCGGACTTTTTCTGAAATAACATACCAATGTTTTCCCATATTTCGATTCTACGACTCTAATTTTCCATAGATATTAAATTTTGTAATTTTTGGTGAGAAATTTAAAACTTTTATCTCGACGCATTTTTTTTCAGTTTGCACCAACAATAGTTCACTCAACGAAATGCGTAATTTTATTTTACGTTCTCTTTTTTCATCGTACACAAATGGAAAAAAAAAAGGTTTATCGTTTATCCTTTCAAATAATTTTATCAAAATGAGTAAACCACACTTGTCGTTATTATCGCTTATATCGCTTATGCCAAACTTCTAAATGCGCCAGAATGTAAATTCGCGTATATCTTAGGAAATTTTGACTAAAAAAACTCTTAATGTTTTTGCAGGGATGCTTAGAAATACATCTACTTTAAGATGTTGGTAAACATTTTCTAGATTATAATTCAAAATGTTTTTCGAAAAGTTTATAAAAATTATCTCAAAATACAAATTTTAAAATTACATCAAAATATATCAGCGAATTTTGTTTGTATTGACCCTGAATTTCTAACTGGGAAAGAAGGAATCAAGTAAGTTTAATAAAAAAAGAGAGATTAATAAATATAAATCAAATTCAAGCTTTTTCAATTCAAGCAAATTCAGCTACGCTTTTCAGAGCTAAGTTTTTAAAAACTGCTCGTGCGATTTTAACAAAACTTGGCACTTTGGCTTAATTTGAATCGTAGAATCGAAATATGGAAAAAACATGATACGTTATTTCAGAAAACGTCCGATTTTGTGTCAAAATACCTATTACAGGACAATGTAATATGTAAATCTACTATACAAGGTGTCCATACTTAAACTTGAAATGTGTGAGCAATCTGTAACAAAAACTATGCAGCAGAATTGCATGAAAATTGGGTAATGGCAGAATAAAAAAATTATGGGAATTTTATCGAGCACCCGCCATAAAAAACAATGAGTTTCAAAAACCACCACTAAATGGCGCTGTGCAATGTAAACTATTGCCATATGCAAATGTCGTAACCATAGTAATCCTGTGCGCTCAAGCAACCCTATAAAGACGCGAGAAGCGAACCGCAGTCATACTCGTTTCCAAGCCAAAGAAGATGACGTTGACTCTCCAGCTTTAATGGTGAAATTGTTTTAGCAAAACGCACACTCTGCTACCGAAGCTTTGCGGAAATTTCGGTCTTTGAAGCGGTTACGAAAAGGTCCACTCACTAGTCTAGGACTAACAAACATGATCAGGAAATCTGAAGCAACGGGAACATTGGGATCCAGCCAGGAAGGGTTAGGTTAGGTTAGGTTAGGTTATTCAATTATGGCAAAGCACACGAGGGCTATCTGCCTAACCAGCCAGGAAGGAGGCAAAAGTGTGTTGCAGCACAGGTAGTGGATGATGTAGCGACGAAAGTGGAGGAAGACAAATCGCAAACCATCGGCAACGCTAGTGTTCGGCGTATTGCAGCATCTATTGACCAACCTCCTTCCACGGTTCATAGGATTCTTCAAACGATCTTACGCTACTCTCCCTATAAACTGTCGCTAGCGAAAGAACTCTTACAAGCTGATCTGGATAGTCGAGAAACTTTTGCGTTGCGGTTGTTTCTTGCGCGAGTTAAGCTCCAGGATGAATGGCCATGGAACATTTTGTGGACCGACGAGGTCCACTTTTATATGGAAGGTGCGGTTAACACGCACAATTTACCGTATTTGGGCTGCTACAAACCCATATCAATTCCTACAAATTCCATTACACTCTTCGCATGTAACTGTTTAGTGCGGCTTTACTGCAACCTTCATTGTGGGACCGTTTTTTTTTTCCAAGAGCACAGAACCGCAGTGCCTGTGACATGCACCATCACCGGTCAACAATACGCTTTATTATTAGAGCAATCCATTATTCCGGCTCTTCAGACAAGGCGATGTGACGCAACCACAGTGTTTATCCAGGATGGTGCTCCTCCACACATCGCCAGCTGTGTGAAACAAGTGTTCCGCCGCCATTTCGGTGACGACAGAATCATCAGCCGGCAATTTTCTACAAGTTGGACTCCTAAGATCCCCGGACATGAATCCTTGCGAATTTTGGCTGTGGGGATACCTCAAGGCCATGGTCTACTGTGATCCCATCCCATGTCTTACCGACCTTAAAGAAAGCATAGAACGCCATGTGCGTAACATTCCCCAGTTCATGCTGCTTTTAACAGTCGAACATGCGATTTTACACTTCAAGATGGTAGCAGACAATGGGGGAGCATGTTTTGTAAACTTTTGTAGATTATTTATATGTTCTCAATAAAGCCATGATACGCCACCTAGGGGTGGTTTATGAAACTCATTGTTTTTTTTCCTTAGATAAAATTCCCATCATTTCATTCTGCCATTACCCAATTTTCATGCAATTCCGCTCTATAGCTTTTGCTACAGACCGCTCGCAAATTTCAAGTTTAATTATGGACACCCTGTATATCCTAAGTCGCGCTTTCGAGACATGGAAAACGCAAGTTAAGTTTCGACAATCGATCCAATAGAACGGAAGATATAGAACTGTCCCCTTTTTTTTCTGCAAGGTGTACGTAACAAAATAGAATCAAAAGTTTCATATTACACACTTTTCTATTTATTGAAATAACAAAATTCAAAAATAAAATATGATATTTAGTTAAAAAATTACTGATTTTATTTGACATGGATCATAATTCTTATTAATATCTAAAGAATTAATTAACGCACTGGTTCCCATTTTTACAAATCATCAACCGGAAGTAAGACCTTTACTTAAAGCCCGTTGCTATGCATTATGGAAGTGGCGGAAGGTCATGAGGTAGTAACATCAGATTGTTTTTTTCCTTGTGTGTGTGCGTGTTTGTTTGTTGTTAGCTTAAATCATTTTGCGGCTCGGATATGCTTTCTTTTCTTTCATATGTAAATTTTAGGTAAGATTTTTATTAATTTTTTTTACAACTTAGGCTTTGATTTTGTTAATTCTGAGTTAACCAACAGTACATTTAAATTTTAAAATCCTGTAAACTTTTTAAAAAAGGTATTGTAGCTAGTCGAAAACATTAGTGTTTATATAGGAAAGTCACTTTTAGAATGTGAAACGTTTCGCGTTTGAATTCGTTTTACTATCAAAATTAAAATAACAAGTTAACAAAACCCTTCATTATAACAATTAGCGCATTATTGGTGCATTAATTGCAACAGTTAATAAGAATACACAATAAGATTATGATTACTTATGATGCTTAGAACACTAGTGAAGCTAATTTAGTCACTTAAAAAATGGCAAATTTTTCAGCTTAAGGTGAATGCTGTTGCATCTTCAATGACTGAGAAAATTTCAATATGGGAACCAATACGTTAATTCATTCGTCAGGCATTAGTAAGAATTATAATCCACGTCAAATAAAAGAAATAATTTTTTAACTAAATATCAGATTTTAGTTTTGAAATTTATAAAATATAGTATATTACCCATTACCTTCCTTTAGAAGTAGATTTAAATTCGGTTTCATATATATTTAATGCAATTAAACAAACGAAACTCAATTTCTCCTTATATTAAATAGTTTAATTTATGTCTAATTCTTTTTTGGAAGTTAGTTTTACAGCATCTAGATTTGGAAGGGAATTTCGCTGACATTAAGTTTCATTTCCCCAAACAAGTTTAATTCTGAAACTTTAAATACATATGAAACTACAAATTCTGCTAATTGCCAAATATCTTTTGATATAAATTTGTTAAATATCCTCAACTCAAAACGCGTCTAAAGCAACAACTTTCATGAAACCAAGGTTAAATACAAAACTAACCATACAAAAGCAACGAAATGGAAATGAAACTTTTCCGAGTATTGGCCGCTTCCATCAAAACCTTAGAATCCGCATTCAGGTTTTGATCGACATACAGCACAGCGACTCGACGAAGCGCTGTACAAGTTTCCTGTTATGCAAATCCTTGATTCCTGTATTATGTCATTATTCTTGCTGGCGGGCAGCGGCGCCTGCACGGACTGGCAGTGAGTTCGATTTGAAAGGAGTGGCAAGTTTTCCTCCAGCTCGCTCTGCCAAGAGAGGGAAATTTCTCCGCCTGTGTGAAATGCTGGGCTTATTAATCTGTTTCGGGTGCCACAAAGGTGACAAGCGAAAAGAATCCGCACGGTTCATAAAGCTATCGCAAAGCTTATTCCTTTTTTTTTCCTAGTTTAATGAAAAGAATGTGATTTATATATTATTTTCAGACACGTAGTTGTAGCATTAACTGATATATGTTTTTAGAAGTCGCAAAAGAGTTATTTCAATGAAATTTTCGAAATGAAGTTATTTACCTTATCGAACCAACCATATAAATGAATATAGATGTATATGTATATAATTCATAGTATAATATACAAAATAAAAAGTTCAAAACGCAACCCCAGTGAAAACTCCGTAATCTGCAATAATCAAGTAGCAAACAAAAATTCAAATTCAGGACATATTCGACTTGGAAAACAGTGGTAATAGATTATTCTGCAAAATCTATAAACCATTGCGAAAAAATAAAAAAATAGTAAATTCTTCTTTTATGATGTAAACAGATTATATTAATTAAACAGATGAGATAAATTCTTTATGGTGTAAAGAGATGTAAATTGTCTTTTTTTGCCTTTAATTTGTAATTTTTGCAACTGTTGTTTATTGTATTTCAAAAGTGGACTTTCGGTATAATTTATATATATATAGTTTGCAATAATTCTTTAACTATCAATTTTTCTTTCATTCTATCTTGCTGCCTTGTGATAACTCTTTGCTCTATTTTTCTTCCATCATATTGTCAAAAGAGGTAGAATAGACAAATTGTGATCGGGGCAAACGAATGAGGGAAGATTTCGCCCATTATAATTTTGAAACTGTACTCTCAAGAATTAAAATTGTTTAATGGGCTATAATTGCAAGCATGTCTAT
>KK119807.1:14254-26099 GCA_000611955.2 Stegodyphus mimosarum
TAATGTAACGAAGTAAACTTCAATATGAAAAGTTATTAGTTTTCTTTTTATTTACTCCGGAGATCTGATTTTTGTAACTGCTATTTTTCATGGAAATTAATAAATGGGTCCTGTTTTTTCTTTAAACTTATCGTCTGATACTTTGAGCTACGACTACATTTGGTACATCACATATATATATGTGTGTGTGCCGATGTGTAATATGTATATATATATATGTATGTGTGTGTAAAACATAAAATATCTATCTTCCAAAAATAAATTAATAACAGCCCTTTAATTCCCGTCCTCATTCTAAAAATAACAAAGCAATAACTCGATATCTCGCACCGGGCGAAGTTCCTCCATGGAACACATGCAGGTCAGTGTGACCACCGAGAGAGATCCCAGCCCAAACCATTATTCCACCACCTCTAAAACTGTGTCTTTCCACAACGTGGGATTGGTTGTATACGGTGCGTTTTTCCCTCCAAATCAGCTGACGACCTGAATCACTCTCCATTGTGAACCTGGACTCATCTAGGAAGAGGACTATGAAGAGCCCATAGTTGACAGGTCCAGAAAACGTGTTCTCTTGCCCAACCTAAAGGGCACCTCTGTGTCCTCGGGTCAAGGGGACACAAACAACTGGTCTTGCACACAGACACAATACAGACTTGCTGTGTGCAGGCGTCTGCGCACTGTAGTAACTGAGATTCTTGTTCCTGTTGCCACTAAATAATCTGCCATGAGCTGAGGCACAGAAATGTTACTTCACCTTCGGGCCGAAAGAGCTAAATAATGGTCTCCCGCAGATGTTGTAACTGTAGGTTTGTCTGGAGCATGTCTTCTAGACACAGAATCCTCGGATTCAAACTGATTCCATAGTCGGTGGACCACACTACGGGAGACATTGAGATCTTCTGGATATTGTCCACGAAACTGTAACAACAACTAAAGTTCAACACTCGTAAACAAAAACTACAATTTTTGCATTTTTCTACAAGTCCTATATAAGTCTTCATTTCTATAAAATAAAAGTGGTAGCTATTGTTTTGGCATATATTTTCTTAAATGACGTTACTGTCATGCATAGGAACTGTGAATTTAAACGTTACTGACATTTTTGTAATGATGAGCTTTGAAAAACATGCTGTTCCTTACCTTTTGGAGGTCAGTGTACTTTCAGAATGCAAAAGAATTGATAAAAGTGATGCCTAGGTTTACAAGAAAACATTTTGTACAAAAGCATAAAACTGCATATGTGATTAGTTGGCGAGAAAATGTATATATATATATATATATATAGATATATATATGTGTGTGTGTAATTAAATAATTAAATGCAATTTTGGTGTTTACCAATCTAACAGAAATAAAACATATACTGTTGGAACAAAGCAAAACAATTCAGTAAAATAACATAATAAAAATAATAGAGTAAATAATTTTTAGTAAGATAAATTAATGGAAATCTTAGATTCAAAATTCAGTTTAGAAAACTGACCGCTCTGTAATGACATCATTGAGAAATAAAATTAAACATAAAACCAACGGATTTGATAAAAGCTAATGATTGATGAATAAATTATTTTCAAGAGAGGTTTAACGCAACCTGAAATTGCGTCTCGAAGCGAAACTAAGGGCTTAGAAATTAGCAATGAATGCATGGAGGAGTTCATAGAGGATGACTTCAACGGGAAAGATCTGCAACAGCTTTAGAAGTTACATTAAAATACTGTTGAGGAAGTAGTACCTTTAGAAGAGAAATAAAAGAGGGAAAACCTAGTTCTTTATCCGCAACATTTTTGCGAAATGGGATAAACTACACTGCGCAATAAAAAAAAATGGGACAGTTCTATATCTCCCGTTCTACTGGGCCGATTGAAGAAATTCAAGTTGCATTTTTCATGTCTCGAAAGCGCGACTTAGTATATATATTAGATTTATATATAGCATCATTCTAACATAGGTATTTTGACACAAAATCTGAATCTTTCTGAAATAGCATAGCAATTTTTTTTGCATATTTCGATTCTACGACTCAAATTATGCCTAAATATTGAATTTTTAAAATTTGGTGCGAAATTTACGGAGAAATTCATAGACTTGGCGAATTTTTTTCAGTTTGAGCCAAGAATAATTCACTTGGCGAACTACTTAATATGTGGCAACCTATTTTCCTTTCCTTCCATTGTGCAGCGGAGGAAAATGTCACATCGTTCCTGCCTTTTTACATTGTGGATAGAAGGGGAAAAGTCGCATCGTTCTACTTTCAAATAATTTTAAAGTGCATAAACCACATTTTCGTTATTATCGCTTTCAACAAATATACCAAATTTCAAAACGTGCCAATATATAAATTCACGTATATCTTCGGAAATTTTGAATAAAAAGTTCTAATTTTTTGCAGGTATGCTTAGAAATAAATCTACGTTAAGATGATTGTAAAAGGTTTATAGGTTATAATTCAAATTTCTTTTCAAAAAATTTATAAAAATTATTTAAAAATACAAATTTTAAAAATAAATCATAAAAAATGGGCGAATTTTGTTTGGAAGGAACCTAAATTTCGACCTGTGTAAGAAGAAATTAAATACGTTTCATGAAAAAAGAGATATTAATAAATATATATGAAGTTCAATTAACATGGAGGAGCTAAACTTTTTAGAGCTAATGTTTTAAAAATTACTCGTGCGATTTTTACAAAACTTGGCAGTGTGGCATAATTTGAGTCGTAGAATTGAAATATGGAAAAACATTGGCATGTCATTTCAGAAGAAGTCCGATTTTGTGTCACGATACCTATATTCGAACAATGCTATATATAAATCTAATACATATCCTAAGTCGCTCTTTGGAGACATGAAAAACGCAATTTGAATTTCGTCAGTCGGCCCAGAGACGAAAGGAGCTGTAGAACTGTCCCTTTTTTTCCGCAGTGTACAAACTTCAGTATAGAGCTATCACTATAATAAAGCAGTAGAGCATTTTAAAGACAGAAACAATAACAAAAACCTCAATTTGTAAACTTTTCAAAATGTGACGTTCAGAATTAAAGCCTGTTCAACATATGTGATGATAAATGCAATATAAAATAGCTTTTAAGACACTAATTGAAATTAATAATGCAAGGGGCTTAAAGGAAAAAGCTCTTGTAATATCTTAGCTAAATTAGATTTTCTTGTAAGCTAGAATACTGAAGAACTGTGTAGCATCTATTCTCCGAGTTCTTGTAAGTATCAACTCCTCCAAAGAAGGTTTAAATTACCTTTTATTCCAACTCAAAACGAATTAACAGTTGGCCCTTCTTGGGCGCACAGTAAGTCTCCACTTGGGCTTTAACTCAAAATAGAAAATCTAAAACTGATCTAAAGCTAAATAAAATTAATCAGCCGAAACTGCAGAGAATCAGTTAACAGACTTGGTCCGTGTTTAAAAATCACCGGCGTATTCTAGCAGGCACGTAGAATATAAAGCTTATACTAATAGCAACAACTTGGCCGAAAGACAGAACACGCTCTCCTACTAGACCCAGACTTCAGCTTAAATACTCGTTTATACTTCATTTACATAAATCATAATCCTGGAAACTTGTTCTTTAGGTGTGAAATTAGAATGTATAGGAAAGGCTTGTTCCAAAATAAAAATAACTGTTAGAAAATTAAAGTAAAACCTAATAATCTAAGTGAATTCGTATGAAAAAGGTAAATCGTGTTAAAGAAAGCTAATAATAATCCAACTAAAATAAACAAATTTAAGATTTTTTAACTTGCTAGAATAGTAATTTTGTGACTTTTGTAACATGGTTTTTCCATGCGAAAGAAAAGATTAATTTTAAATTCAAAAATACGTTTTAGATAAATTATTTAGTATAGACAGAATATTACGTAAAATTATATTTCAAAGCAAATCATATCTAATAGCTACATTTCAATACACTAATTTCTTTACATTATTTTCAGAAATTAGAAAAGGTTCGATAACTTTCGCCAGACACTGTGTATATGAATAACTAATTTGATACTATACCCTCTCATGCAACTGAATGCAACAGTGTATACACATAAGAGTGTCCATAACGTAGAGGATATATTTATTCATACGGGGTGTGAATTTAAAGAAGTACCTATTTTAATATTTTAAAAAGAGTTTCCATATCATGAGTCCTTTATATGGCGTACAAAGCAAAGCATGAAACAAATGTTTTCAATATTTCTTATTGAGCGTTTAAATTAAGTTGTGTACTTGATTTCTATTGGATGTAATTATTTATTTGTTTTATAATTTCATAACTCTTCAATCTAACCACTTAGGAATGCTTTATTTATAGTTCTTTTTCAGAGAAAAAAATAGCAAATCGTGCAAGTTATTTCTTTAAAAGGAAGAAAGCCTTTAGAAAACCGCATTTATCTTTAATTCACGGTTTTAAAAAAACTTCAAAGATACGTTTGTTTATGCGATGTTAATCGATCTCATGAACGATATCAGTCTCATTTCGTAAGCGTTTTTATAACAAGCTCCTACTTCAACATGAAAGAATATTTTGGAGATCTTTTAACGAGTTTATTGAAGACATGAGCGGACGGCATTTCGAAAACAGGCTTTTAAATATCCTTACGTTCTTCAAAATGTAATATCTTAAAAATGTATACCTTCTCTTGTTATTTTCAAAAATTAAACAGTCAGATTTGTGCCATCCTTGGATTTGTGTGGTGTCATTAAATGAGATTTGAAATTATTTCTTCCTTTCAAATACTTACCCTTATATATATATGTCTGAAACATGCTTGCTATATTGGAAAGGTAAAATATTTCATATTTGAAAATAAATGCAACTATGGCTAATCAAAAAACCATCAGACTTAAACGCAAGTCTTTGCCGTACGACTGTAATAAATTATTAACATGAATTTGATCAGTACCGGAAATACCGGAAAGTCTTGATGATAAATATGTCAGCAAATGTCCATTTTTGCAGTTGCGTTTTAATGTTTTAACGTTCGTGATATTTGCAACAACTGAATCTCATAGTGCTTCTTCCACTAACGCTATATGTAGCTTGAAGTGTTAATAAAAACATACTGCCTGGTCAAGAATGTTCAGCATCTCTGTTTGAAACCATACTGTCCTCAATTAATTCGCATCACTTCTTTTAATACCTTCTTACAGGTCGATGTGGTAACTTACTTTAAAGTATTGTAAATACAATACAAATGTTTGTAATACATACATTTATACAGATTCTTCATTATTTAATTTCTTTAAATGTAACACAGGGCGGTAATATTTGGTGGAAACAATCTGAAAAGATGAAACGAACATTTAAAGTTTTCAACGCAATATGCCAAACGAAATTTATGGCCCTTCTGGGCTAATTCCCTTTGGGCTAAAACTAGCATTGCTAAACATTAAATACATTACTACCGATTCCAAAATGTCGCGACATACCATTATACCACTCTCATCATCGCGCGACTTTTATCAGTCGAGATATTAATTAAAACTCTGAAAATGTTAATTTTCACACTCATGTTTCCGAGCGGAAACAGTCTCGTGAGCTGGAGATAAAAATCTGCATTATTTCGAGAAGTGTTGCCACTGCTAGTTTTCAAATTATAGAGTTTGTTTATCAAAAATTTGTAAGTTTTACAAAATATGAAATAAAAATAGCATTGACGAACTTAGAATATATTATTATTATATAGAGTCACATTCTGACGTTGAAGAAAGCATGCCACTGCATGTGAAGTCATTGTATGTAGAAAATGTTTCCTTAATGTCAGCTTTTTAAATAAATAGCTGCTGTTGGCAACTTTTCTGTTTCAGGTTAGGATACCTGACACGGTAACTTATTGCCATGTTAATTCTTTTACTGATATTGAGAAAAAGTTGTGATATAATACATTAAATTTAAATCATGACGTCATATTTATAAGTGTAAACATGATGTGTCAAAATTTTTTGTTTCCTGGTTTAGCAACAAAAGCAATTACTTAGGAATTGCTTGTTGCTTCGAAAGAACGAAGTGATTTCATTGACTTGAAATGTTTTTAGTCCAAAGAGGCTTTGTCCCTGAAGGACTATTGTTTTCGTTTTGCGATTTTGCGTCCGAAACGTTAAATGTCGGTTCACTTTTGAAACCGCTGCCACCAAATATTGCAGCCCTGTATTATACACTCACGTTTGTGAAAATTGCAACACCAAGAAGGAATCGTCATAATTGAATGCAATTTAATACACAGTTGAGTGGTAGTGGTACAAATAAATGATTAAATGTTCAAAGCAAACAAACAAGAACAAGAGATCAGAATCAGTATTTTGTGTGGCCACCACGCGCCGCAATAAGTGCTGCTACACGACATGGCATGGAGTCAAACAAAGTTTGAATGTCTGACTGAGGAAGATCATTCCATATCGTTTGTACGCGTACCCAAAGTTCGTCTGCAGACGCAACAGGACGAGGATCACGAGCAAGACGCCGACCAATGACATCCCACACATGTTCAATTGGCGACATATCCGGGGAACACGCAGGCCAAGGAAGAAGCTGTACCTGCTGCGCTGCAAAGAAGGATTTAACAATCCGAGCAGTATGAGGGCGGGCATTGTCCTGTTGAAATACAGCGCCTGGCAAGCTTTGAAGGAAGGGAACAGCTTCGGGCTGTAGAACTTCACGGATATACCGGTTGCTGTTCAGATTGCCCACAATTCGTAGCAATTGAGATCGTCTATGATATGCTATGGCGCCCCAGACCATAACTCCGGGTGTTCGTCCACTGTGGCGTTCGATAATGCACTCCGGAAGGTGGCGTTCACCGGCATAGCGTCTGACACGAATGCGGCCATCATGGTACCACAAATTAAAGCGGGATTCGTCAGAAAACACGACATGCTGCCAATCAGCACGCCAGTCTCTATGCTGATTGGCCCATTGTAGCCGCAGGCGGCGATGGTCGTGCGTTAGGGGGATCCTGTATAAAGGAGTCCGTGCGCGCAGTCCACACTGCAGCAGACGTCTACGAATTGATGAAGCACACAATGAAACACCTGTAGCTATTGACCACAGTGCTGCCAATTGTCTAGAGGAAGCTGTACGGTCCGTCCGCGCCATGCGGACCAGGTGTCTATCATCGCGAGCTGACGTCACATTTCGGGGTCCACTCCCGGATTTCCGAGTTGTCCGACACTCGTCCGTCCACTGCTTCCAAACGCGCATCACTGTGCTGCTGTTACGCTGCACACGAGAGGCTACTGCACGATACGACAATCCAGCTTCACGAAGGCCGATGATTCTCCCTCGTTCAAACTCTGTAAGTTGTTCAAATCTCGCTCTCTTTCGTCGACGAGGCATAAGTACAGATTGAGTTAACGTTTACCACTAGCAGATAACCACCGATAACCATACACGCCTCGCTACAGCCGTCTATTTATTCGGATCCATCAGCCGTTCAGAGGGCGCTGCTCAGCATACGCATGCGCTACGGATTTGCAATTCTAATCCTTTGCATATCATGCGCTACTTTGCATTTCCTGAAAATTTCAGCTCACTCGCGTAAGTCCTTCATGGTGTTGCAATTTTCACAAACGTGAGTGTATTTAAAAAATTTAAATCGTGAAGAATGTGCATAAATGCATGTATGTTTCTCGCACTGCGATAAAACGACGGTACCGAGAACTATCGAATTTTGAATGACATAATCCTAAAGCGAATATGGGCATCTGGAAGCCTAAATTTGAAATTTGGAATTTGTTTTAGTATTATTGACTTCATATTTTGTAAAACTTTAACGAATTTTTGATTAACAAACTCAAGGATTTCAAAGCGAGCAATAGCAACGTTGTACAGAAAAAAAAAACAATTTTATCTCCACCGCGTGAGACTGTGTATAGGAAATTTTAATTATATGCTGAGTTTAAAATTATTTTCCGATATTATTCTTTAATTGAATTTTATGGAATAAGTGAGAAGAACATGATATTTAATAAACAAGATGTTAAATAAACGCCCCTTTGGGCGTAATTTCAAATCTGAAACCTTTCAGATTTTCTCTTTATATATACATTTATATACATATATATATATATACATACATTTGTTTTCCTGTGTATATAGAACTTATAAACGTTGCTTTGGCCAAAGTCAGCTCATCTGGCGGTCTTGCCCGCCAGTATTTCTGTAAACATGGATAAATAATGCTATTGATCATCAATGATAATCATGTTTTCTCGGCAACCACGATATACAAGTAAACAAAACTGTCTGGAACTAGTATTGTGTTATTTCAAAGGTTTAACTGTATAAGATTTCGATTAGGTGTACGGTAATTTACCTGAAATAATCAGAGCGAAAATGATGCAAAAAATTATAAATTTCAAGTAATTATTATCAATTATTACATTTCACTACGGTTTTAAGAATAAATTCTTTTAAATAAGCAAACGCAATTCGAAAATACATTGGAATAAACCGCTTGACTCGTAACACATATATCTAAATGCTGTATCTTATTAATGGACAAAACGAAGAAAGTCGCAATTCAGATGTTACACAAAATAATAAAAACGAAATTATTTGCAAAGAATAATAAAAGATTTTGATTCATATCCTTCGAATCGAAAACGTATGTCTAAGGAAATAATATGTGTAAGGAATATTATTTTAAACTAAAAAGGCGAAACATTATTTTATGTATGCAAAGAGAATTTTAGAAAAGTATATAACACCAATAAACAGGTTAAAAGGTTAAAATGCTTATTTCTCCTATAGGTGGCGTCACTGTAACTCAAAGTGTCCATTTCCATAAAATATAGTTTTACAGGCTACAGGAGTTTGTTGCTGTCTTTTCAATACTAAGGAATAATTATTTGAATATATTTAAAAATATGTAATTATTTAATTAAAATGTTTCTTAATTAGTAAATATATGCTCGTGCAAAAATAAAAAAAGTTTTGCTTTGTAAAGCTCGAAAATAGCTTTTTCCATTTGGTAACTGCATTTTTTGCAACTGTACTGAATGTTAATTCAAAAACCAGACATCTAAAACTTCTTATAAATTTATTTATACTGTTGTTTTTAAAGGAATATTTATTGTACTATTATCAGTTCGTATACTCCTAGTTTTTAATTTTTTTTCTCTCAGGAACGTGATGTTTGTTGAAAATGTTTAAGAGCATGATTTCATATGCAACATTCAATGCCCTTTTTCTCGAAATTTTGGACTTGCTTGAGTATGTCCGATCCCTGAATTGGTAGCAAACGTTCCTACCTACTGGTTTTCAAAAAATCAGCTTTTCAAAATACTTAAGATTTCGCGCAGTTATCTAGGATACATACTTTTCAGTTACTGGAATTATTCAATTTAACTTGATGATCTATATCTTTAAAAGAGATGCAATATTATGTGAGAAGTACTCCTATTAATAGCTTCGTGAAGACAAGTATAATATACGAATTTTATAAATTTCGAACTTATAACGCATGGCGTATAAACACTTAGATGGCGAGCATCTGCCGGCAGTGGCCATTCTTATCGTGTACTATGCAATGTAAGAATTAATGCAGCTGAAAGCTTTCGATAGTTATGTCTGGTAGGAATTCTAGATGAATGGGACCAGATATTACCAGCAGGCTAATCATATGGTCAGCTTGGGAACAGATATGGTCATAGTCCTTTCGAATATCTGAGTGATCCATCATTTGCATATCTTGATTCGCATGAATCTGGATTAGCAATGTAGCATTGTTATCTCTGCTTCAGAGAGTAACCTGTAGTTCGTAATACATGCAGGTAGTGATACCACGAAGAGAGCATCAGAGTGCATAGATATGTCCTCATCTGTCGATACATTACGCCAGACCCCAAAGCCACAACTGACTGTATGCGATGGGCAGTAACAGTTTTCTGTAGTAGAGCCACTGTCTGTTCACATTGTTAATTATATGGTAGGAAAGTAGAAGTAGGAGCTCGTTAGCTATCATTGTCAAGAGCTGCACAATATCATTTCACCAAGCTGCTGTACTGTGGCTTCATGCTATTGTAATAGTTTGACTTCGTTTATAATTTTCATTCTACCTGCACGAGAATAATAAACATAATTGAAATCATAGTTACAGGGACTGCACAGCACTGGATATAATACGCCGTGTATTTGAATGCTAGAGCCTTCTGTTGTGCTCAAAACATATACAGTTATGTTTAACCCAAACTGTGTAAGATATTCTGCAGCCACATATTTTTTCATATTTTCTTTTTTATCCTCAAAGATATTTTCCATTAGGATAATGCATGGTAACTTATATCTAATACTACCCCCGGCCAGTTTCTTCGAACTATTCAAATGGTGTCTTTCTCTAAGTTCATTTGCTCATTCGTCTGTGAACCTGATTGTATAAGGAGCGAAAAGTCAATAAATAAGAAGACATGCTGAAACATTAACCCAGGACATAAATTTCAAGATTTATGAGAATATCTTAAATTGACATATAAAACTATGCCGTCTGCTGACAATCCTTTACCATACTGTTTTCTATAACATTATGATTTCACAGAATACTCTTTATAACCCTATTGCTCGAAACATGGACAGAAATTAATTATTGCTAATAAAATAAAAGACGTATTCTACGGGTGTTTCATAAAATGTACAAACACACAGAATAAGTTATGCCATAAACATGAGAAATAAGGTTAATATCCTCAATATTAATATTTATGAGTAGTAATATTTTTCATTCTGAGCATGTATTTTAGATGGCAAACAATGGTCGTGAGTTAACATGCAGTATTACAATAATAGCACACTCCTGCAGTAACACTACTGAATACGTCTTGTTTTAGTAATCTTTATTTTTGCAGAATTTGAAGTTCGGCTTGCAACAAGTCTTCCTAACATGTCGCATGCATACATTGTTAGACTGAAACTTAGTGACTTTGCATGCTTCTGCATTTTAACAGTATTATTATTTTGCAGGATCTGTCAAATGAGAATTCAATGTATGGATGCGCATCATTGTATGTACTTACATTACAGAATCTAAAAGTATGAAATCTCTGACTGTCACAGATGGTGATATTTCTTCTTCAACCAGCAACTACTAATCCATTAGAAAGCACGCAAAGCTCTTGTAAACTTTCACTGTTATTCAATATAGAAGCGGGTCTCAAATTGTTTCAATAACAAAGCCCATCGAGGGTCATTCAAGGGAATAAATCGTGCTATTCAATAACATGGACTATCTTTGATTTAATTCCATTTGCTGTGTTCCTGGTTGAGTTGTAATGTAGACTGCAATGAGGATTCTTTGCATAGAATGACAGAAACATCTAATCGCCTTGCAAACAATCAACCCTCGTGAAATCTAGGAGACACCTTTTTGAGATACGTGGAACTTTGGACAGAAGGAATTTTCCAAACGAAAAATATCTTGGATAACTCGAAATCGAAGATTCAATGTCTCATACGAACGCATGAGCCGGCAAAAAATGATACTCCAAAATCTGCAATGCACAGAATAAGAGGACGGAAGTACAGATGTTCCTAGTTATTTGATTTACACGGATAGTTTTGTATGAGTTTCAGAGTTACACGGATTTTTTTATGAATTCCATATTTCCATTTGTTACTTAGCTTTATGAGAGTAATTTGCGAGTATTTTCATTATGAAAATTCTGATAGTGGACTATATCAAAAAATAAGTGCTTCCGACATGATTGCTACGTGTCTTGTTAAAGTTTTAATCCATTTTAATTAATTTTGCATGTGTTATGATTTCCTTGCCAAAGAATGTAATGCACAGTATTTTCACAATAGTTGGCTCAGCGAAAATACCCTCTCTACCAAACATCGTGTTTTCTTTTTCCT
>KK119807.1:26161-45117 GCA_000611955.2 Stegodyphus mimosarum
TTCTTTCGGCCTATCTAATATGCACTCATTCATATTCACGCAATATCTTTTATGCATTAGATTCTTCTTGGCTACCACTTTATCTTTCACTTGCCCTTATCCTGATTATTTTCGTAGATGGAATAGAGACGGTCTTTTGTTAGAACACTTTTATATTAACTGAGATTATAAATTAGATACAATGTTCTTTCCTGCATTTATGTTAGAAACAAGATAATTTCATAAACAGCGATATTACGCAGATATTGATATTATTTTCGGGATATTGATATCATCGCAGAAAACGGAACATGAAGATCTTAGCATCGGTATTATTATCTCTTTAGTTAACTTAAAATTTCAGTGTCGTTTCAAATAGAAATGGAAGCATATATTTACTTATAGAAGTATCCATATTTATTTAACGGGTGAATTTTAATTATACGCATCCCAAAATATGACAAATGAATTCTGTCTCGAACCCAAACAGTGCTACATATTTCAGATCATCAACACCCTCATGAGATCGTCGCTGTTTCCAACTAATAATAGCTGAAAATTAAATAACTAAGATCGGTTGCACGATAATAGCAGAGTCTAAAAAGCTATCGAGAACAAAAATAAATGGGATATAGGTACACTTATCCATTAGATAATCTACAGGTGAATAATATTAAAAAACCATATACATAAAATAAGGAATGCATTAAGTGTTTAAGTATTTTACTCAGATAAAAAGCGCTTTTCTTAATCAAGAGAAATACATGCCTCGATTTACTATATACTATACAGTAAAGGTAAAAATATATTTAAATTATCAAAAAACGCAGGGTAACAGTTTACAATAGGCTGCTCGTTAATATTTTTCGCGATTACTTAGGACACCAAGAAGGCTCCAAAAAGCAACATTTCCAAGATTGCTGTCACCTAAAACAACACCGAAAGTGTACGTTACAAAAATAACGAAAGTACGCTCCTTGTGTGTTCTTGACTACTTCTCATCGTCATCCTCGGATGACTGCATAATGCAAATCATATAGTCACAGAATAATCATAATGCAAATCATATAGTCCCAGAATTGATCCTTCTTCTCCTGATCCTAGTATTGGTGATGCCACATAAACTCTGAAACGCAGGAATACAAAATGTCATCCGACGACTGCCGAAAATCCCGCTTGCCAAATTCACGCCTACTGTGACTCCATATTCCCTTAATGGTGCTGGTATGAGCGCCAGTTTCGAGCACCTTTCTCGCGACAAACCTACTCATAGCCATCTGATTAATCCTTAAGGTCGACCATTTCTTTCGTACACATTTGACATTCATAGCCAAACCTAATTAAACCTTCATTCATAAGCTAATAAGTCATAGCTTTCTTACTCTTTCGCTCTAAATCATGAAAAAAAATTAGTGTTTATCTTGCCAGATATATTTCTTCGTGGAAGTCACGAGACAGTATACGAGACACGAGTAATTAGAACCAGCCAGCAAACAAAAACCAAAGGTAAATTAACTCCAATTAAAATCCCAATAATTCAATATACGTGATGCGTAGACCTGGATCATTAAACTAGGAAGTTTCAATCAGTCTAAACTTGAAGAAAAACATTGTCACGTAACAATAAAATGGCTGCAATTAACGTTGAGGAAACAGAGTCAATTGTGAGGTTGCCAGAGAACCGGTAGCAGCGTAGGTATTTGGCACCAAATCAAAAGGCAGCCTTTTATACTCTAGAACCAATAACAGAACCGTATTTGAACCTTAATATAATAATAAAAACTTCTTTATGTGTTTTTATTGCATTGGATAGATATACTTTATGACTATACTTTCATATTTTATTTCAATTTACTTAATTTTTTTTACAGAACCCCGTGACGTCCGTTCTGCCAATGCTACGGGATCTACTGTTCAAGTATGCTGGACTCGACCTGAATATGGACAAGTCCTCGGGTACATCATAAAATATCGGGAGGTCGAAAATCCTCATGGCGCACCTTCTTTCTTAAACATCACTTCCGATGCCACTTCCAAATGTTCAACTCTTGTAGAACTCAAGCCATGGACTGATTATGAATTCCGAATTTACGGGTGGAATCGTTTCGAAACCGGGCAAGGAAGCACCGTAGGCCGTTTTGGGACTAGACCTGACTGTAAGTAAACACTGATTTTTCATATTATTGAGAATGTGAATTAACAATCTAAAAGCGACGTTTCTGCGATCGTCTAATGTGGTTGCGAAACGTTTTATTGCAAATGTAAAAAAAAACTTATAATTTTTCATTAATATAAAAAAAATCATTGATTTTTATATATTTCTATTCAATCATATCTTGTGTAATCATAATATGTTTAAATTGCCCCAAGTAACCTATGCCCATAAACAGAGCTTGATTTTCGAAACTGAAGGCCTCGAGACCCAAACTTGTTACAGAGCTACCTCCCTTTAATTTTTTCCTCATAAAAGCTAAAGCTGGTGATGTAAAGTATGTCGCAAAATATCTTTATAATTTCATCTTTTCCATTCAAATTTATTTAAACAAAAAACTGCATTTCATCGTTTTTGTAAATTTTCTTTTCATGGTTTCAGTTTAATTATGTGTTGCAAAAAATATAAAATAACACATCTTAAACCATAATCTTCTTTCTTCTAAAAGAAACTGGAAAAAAAGAGAGAGGAAGGCCTGAAGAATTTTTTTGATTTTATTGCAAACCCTAATTAATGTACAGAGATAAGAATAAATAAAATTAATTAGAGATTCTGTCAAGTATAATTTTCATTACGTTCCATCAAGTGTGAGAAGGAAATGTAGAATTAAAAATTTCAGTTTCTTTTACGAATGAAGAAATCATTTCTTCCCACGTGTTCTATTTATAATTGTATAGCTTTAAAGCCTAGAACTGAAAAAAATAAAGCAGAACTTTTGGCCCTCCAATTAGATACTATAGGAGAATTCCACTATAGGACAATTTTAAAACCCTTTAAAATGGGAGACCAGGTGTACATGCCCCGTTTGCCCCTGCGAAAATTAAGCCATTGCTTATAAGAATATGCATATAACTGCTGTTCCCGTTTCAGTTTCCGGCGGCTGAACCGTCTGAATGAATGGAGTTTCCTCATACGGAACGTGATTACAAGTTAGTTTTCCTTATGATTTCCTCTGTCTGAATTTAAGGCGGGGAAACAAAAGGAAATCTGCCGGCGCCAAATCTGGAGAATAAGAAAAGTGTTGAAGAACATCACCTTGTGTTGAGCAAGAAAGTTCAGCACGCGGATCGTCGTAGGCAGACAGGAAATTCCACTTCGGTATAGTTCTGGCTGTATGCGTTAGGGCAGTTGTTTCAAAACTCTCTCGTAAACTTTCGCATTGACGGTTTGACCCTGGTGTAGAAATTCATGATGGATCAAGCCCTTGCTGTCGAAAAAGGCGATTAGCATCGTCTTAATCTTAAATTTTGTCAACTGATTTTTTTGGGGGATATAACGACGACAAACACCATGCCATTGACTCTAATTAGGGTTTAAGGAAACTGCTGTGGATTCTGATCAGACATGTCGATGAAATCTTTAGACGTGTCCATCCGAGTTTGCTTTTGCTTGTCTGTCAGCGAGTGCGGTAAAAGCCCGGACACAAATCTTCCGCTTTTTCAAATGTTCATGAACAATAGTGCTTACACTGTCTTTGCTTATCTTCAGCTCTTCTGCTGTCATCCTTATAGCTGTGACAGCCGCCGATTATCTGCAAGCACACATTCCTCTCGCCGATATTGTCTGATATTGTGCTTGTGCGACCAGAATGCGCCTCACTCTCGACACCTTCTCTTCGGTCTCTAAACCGTTTAAACGGTTCAAACACATACTTTTTGACTCACTGCTTCAGCACCGTACACTTGCTCTAATATTACATGAGTCTCCGTCGTAATGTTTCCTTAATTTGAAGCAAAACTTCATATTAAGGCGTTGCTCCGTTTTGCAATGACCCGAGTTCTCACACTGAATTTATTAGCTTGGTTGCAACGTGCGCCACTGCTTAACTTCCATGATTTGCACGAGAAAGGGCGCTTGTTGACATGTCTCTCAATGCGTATACGCGGGCGCCCTATATGAACCAGTGTTGTTTCTAACATATGAAACCATTCACCGACCTTTTCAGACACATATAGTCTGTAACTTTAAAACAGATGCTTCAAGATCAGCAAACTCATTTCACCTCATTACCTGATTTTCACCCTATCTCATTTCTCTTTTGTCATCACTACACAGCACTTGCACTTCATATGAGACTACAGCTTTCATTCATGTGCTTTATACGACGCAAAGCACGCTTAACAGAAATGGAGTAGGAAAAGTACAACTAGAGGACTTAACCATCTGCCACAGGTCCCTTTACCACAGCTATAAGACAAGGCGGGAAGGAGAACATGACCCTGAAAGCCTATTTTAAAGTAACAGACTATTGAACTTTATCGAACTTAACATAATAATAAATCCTTAAAATTTATTAGTATAGTTCTTGTGTATTTTTTAATTTCTACTATAGAATTATACTTTATCAAAACCCTTACGTAAGAAGTGTGTGCTATTTCGAAGCTCCATGTTTTTTTATTTATAGTAGAAAGGGGTTCAAGTGATCCAACATTACACTTTCATTTCATTTATCTCCAGAATCATTTGCATGATATAGTTTTATTTATTTTACAAATGCCAAACATTAGCGCTTAAGCTATTTGTTCACGGGATCTCCAGTACTTTTTAACAATGTCCTCATACCGAGAAAATGCAATACGGTTATTTAGATGTTCACAAATCATAGGCTGATTGGAGTCACACAAAATACAGTTTGGAGAATCCACCACTCCAATTCTGTAGAGGTGGTCTCGCAAACAGTCATGCCCGGTCAGACGTCTAAATAGAGCTACTGCTGCCTTTCTTGGAAAACTGGGAATTAGAGTTGTCTCTTCCCCAGAATCTTCCAACTCTTATCCATAGCACGTTGAATCATATCCTGCTTAAGAATTTTCTTAAGAGTCAGGTTAATAAACAATTTAGCCGTATGAAATGAAAGCGGTCGATTAATGAGTTGCATTATGAAAGTGCCATATATGATACATGTAACAATTCCATATATGATATAGTATACATGTAACAGTAACATATAGCTTCAAAATCGCTATAGATACAAAGGAAAATCCTTTGTAAAACGGGAAATAAAACTTTCATAATTTACTGCTCCAGAATTCACCTCATATGTCACAAATTCCCGAATTTAGAATCAAAATCATTCATAAGTGCATGCTAAAATCAGTTAAGTTAAAAACCTGCACTAAAATCAAATGATAAAGAGGAGACTTAACGAAACTAAATTATTCTTAACAAAGACAATGATTGATTTCAATTCAACTCTCAGTTATTAAATACGTTAGAACCAAGATTATTTTATGAGCACCGATAATACCCAGAAATTGATAATTGATATTAATTTCGAGGTGCCGATATCAGCACAGGAAATGTACGTGAAGATTTTAATCAAAGATCTAGCTCGTTTATCGTGGATACTTAAGAAGGAAGTATCGACTCTGTGGTAGAAAGGTGGCTGTAATAAATAATAAATAAAAGTTGCCATACTCAGAGCTATTTCTCTAGATTTCTAAATCCGAAATTTAATTTCGATAGAACAAAAGTTCGAAATTCCATATCTGTAAATTTTATAGAGTTATTCGTAAGATGCGAAACGTTGTGCATCTAAGATTCTTTTATTAAACATAATAAAATTGCTGTATAAAATATTTGCATAAACATATAACATCTTTAATGTATTATAAACAAAAAAAGTGATACTTTATCTTTTAAGCTAAAAGTTTTCATCTCTGGTTTTAAAAATCAAGATTTGAGTTCTTACCTGTAATTTTTTTCTCTTTTCTTGAATATGCTATTTTGAAATATATTATTTTGAAACCCTATTTTGCGTAGTTAGTAAAAAATAAGCATTTATTTTTAGAAGAATAATTTTATATTTTCCATCGGACATTTTATCATTTATTTTATTCAATGCATATCTCATTTCATTCCATGAAAAACATGATAAGTTATATTTTAGCGTTCAATATCAAGAAAATATTTTCAATTTCGTTGTCTTCCATAAAGAAATACGTTACATTGGTAACATCTAGGAAGTTCTAGATTAAAAAAATAATTCGATTAAAAATAATGCATGTGTAGGAAATGAAATTTTGAAATTCATTTTATCTCTATTCTCTAAGGTACTGTATATTTTAGTTTTTAGCTTCCTCATAACAGTTTTCGAAATCACTATTCCTGTATGAAGCTATTCTGTACTGCCTCAACCTCTTTCATTCGAGACTAGCTGCGTTTATTCAACGTATTTTTTCAATCCAGTTGTGTTCATTCAATCTTAATATTTGGATGGAAAGAAACTTCTTTGACTGCACTGTATTTCATTATGGCAGCTAATTGCACAATAATTGGTTCAAAAAGGCCAACTTAGCTGTTATCTTTCCTTTAAACAAAAGTGAAAAAACATCTGAGGTAGCTGCAGATTGTGAACAGGAAACTTGATAATTATGGATATTATAATTTTTATCTGTTTATTTTGCTGAAAATAAAAACAGTGTTTCTAACGTTTTAGGAGGAATCTTCAAGCCGATCTACGAGGTGATTATTGGCAGCATTTGTTATGAGATCTCAATTTGGTTTTCCTAAAATATTTCTGCTTGCGGACAAAAGAATCGGTATTCGTTGCTTTGACGATTACTCGTTGCTTTGACAGTTAATCGTTCACTGGGTTGTAGGAAAAATGTCATCCGGAAAATAAGGAATAAAAAGATAGGCACCGGAAAATTAGGAAACGGAAAACAAGACACCATTCTTTCGCAATGGGAGAAATAAGGGATGTTTAAAAATATCGCCAAGATGGGAGATAAAAGTTTTATCATAACAACCATACCTGCGGAATAGGGAAATCTTCTGATGATGATTGAAAGAAGATAAGTGAGCTGCTGGCCTGTCCGATGGTAAAAATAGAGGGTTGACCAGCGGGTCATGGTCATTAGTGATTGTTCCCCTCGTACCCCATGTAGTTATAGCCTTAAGCTGTGGTTCAGGGGTGAAACATTGTCGCATAAGTGAGCGTCAAAAGCAGTATTATGACAAACCGTTGTAGATGAAATTTAGTCACAGTTTGCGATAAGAATATTAAAACCTGCTATCGAAATGACTTTGCTCGGCTGCAGCTATCTCAACGTCTTACACTTAAATCCTCCCTCAAGAGAGCCCGCTATAACCCTGCCTGTTAAATTAGAATTTAGCAGATTTCCCCAACTCCGATTGGCGACATTATTTGGCGAGATTATAAAGTTCCTTTTCTTCCGTTCCTTATTTTTCGGGGGCTTTCTTTCCGTTTCCCTTTTTTCCGGGTGACATTTTTTCCGCACACCCGTTCACTGTGATCCAGCGAACATTTTCTGCTATAGCGTTTCATTTTCTGGTTAGATCCTCAGACTAATAGTAAATGGAGATGAACCTTGGTGCTTTGCTTTGTGGTCCTGAGACTAAACGGCAATCATGTTCATGAGCTGGAGAAGATTCACTACAGGCACAGAAAGTTCTGTTCCAGAAATAAGGTAAAGACCATGTAAGCAATCCGTTTTCATTGAAAAGAAATAATTTATAAAGATTAAGCGTGTAAAACAGGAAGTGAATTTTTCAGACTTCTGAAGAGGATTCAGCACGTTAGGCCTGAAAACATTCATTCGAGTAACTGGTTTCAAAAACACAACAACGCAACATTTTACAGTTCCATTCTTTTCCTGAAGTTTCAAATAGACATATGTGTCACGATTCTCAGCTACCTCCTTACTTACCAGATTTGGTACCTGCAACCTACATTAGTATTTTCCTTGAAGTGTCTCTTCAGTGGTGGTTATTTCAATAATTTTGCAGAGATTCAGAAAACCGTGACCAGATACTTAAGACATATCCCAAAATATACGAAACAATGAAAGTTGTTTAATTAGATCTTTAAAGCACACCAGGGCTATCTTCTTAAGGGGGATGAAACCTTGATGGAGGAATTCCTAAGGGAGACTGCCTCGTATTCACGTTATTCGCGTTGTGTAAAACCACGAAAACAAACCATGCCGCTAGTCTGTTCGCTTTAGCTCGAACCCTGGATGGTTTGGTTTAGTTTATTATGCCAAAACCCACTAAAACTATCTGCCTAAGGGGAGGGATGCCTTCGTGGAGGACTTTTCTAAAGGAAACTATCTTATACACACTTTATACATGGAAGAAAACCACAAACACGCCACGCAGCTAGCCCGTTCCCCTGGATTCGAACCCAGGTTGGAGCTACCAAGGTTTAGCGATTTTACCGCTCGGCCACTGATTGGCTTCGAACCCTGGATGAGCTACCAATCTTCGGTTGTAGAAAAAAATGTCACCCGGAAAATAAGAAACGGAAAGAGAGGCACCGGAAAATTAGGAAACGGAAAACAAGTCACCATTCTTTTGCAATGGGAAAAATAATGGATGTTTAAAAATATCGCCAAGATGGGAGATAAAAGTTTTATCATAACAACCATACCTGCGGAATAGGGAAATTTTCTGACGATGATTGAAAGAAGATAAGCGAGCTGCTGGCCTGTCCGATGGTAAAAATAGAGGGTTGACCAGCGGGTCATGGTCATTAGTGATTGTCTCCCTCGTACCCCATGTACTTATAGCCTTAAGCTGTGGTTCAGGGGTGAAACATTTTCGCATAACTGAGCGTTAAAAGCAGTATTATAACAAACCGTTGTAGATGAAATTTAGTCACAGTTTGCGATAAGAATATTAAAACCTGCTATCGAAATGACCTTACTAGGCTGCAGCTAGCTCAACGTCTTACCTTTAAAACCTCCCTCAAGAGAGCCCGCTATAACCCTGCCGGTTAAATTAGAATTTGGCAGGTTTCCCCAACTCCGATTGGCGACATTATTTGGCGAGATTTTAGAGTTCTTTTTTTTCCGTTCCTTATTTTCAAAGTGACATTTTTTCCGTTCCTTGTTTTCCGGGGGCTTTCTTTCCGTTTTCCTTTTTTCCGGGTGACATTTTTTCTGCACACCCCAATCTTCAGTAGTCGTTAACCACTCGGCTACTAGACCAGCCAGTTCTACAAAGGAATCAAACATCTGCATGAATATTCAAAGCGTTGTATAGTCCTACAAGGATTATATATTCAAGTCTAAATAGTCAAAATATTACAAGATATTATAGCAACAAGAATCAGCGTAAGTTGTGTAAAATAATAGAACTTGTTTTGAAGGTTAAATAGAACTGTTTTCGGTTGTAGGAAAGGAACATGAGGTTTTAAGCGTTTTTTTATTTGTGGAATGAAACCTAGCTAAAGAAGGCTGAAGATGATTCTATTTACCCATCATAACTAGTCCTGCAAATTTATGCAACTTACGCTGATTCCTGTTACTGTAGAATTCTTATCATTTATTCATGTCTCTTATTTCATTTAATGTAAATAGTAGTGTTGTTTCCTTCAACTTTAGGTTTTATACGAACTGAGTCCTAAAACGTTGCAGACAATGTTCCAGAACATTTTGCAATAAAATATTCTTTGCGGTAAAATATAGTTCTAATTAAAACTAAACTAAAATTAAACTCGGCGCACAAACAGCCCATAGAGAGCAATGGCCCGCAGTGCCCTGATATCTGCTTTCTAGACCGTGGCCTCCGGGGTGCTTGTGCATCTTTGCCTTGACAAGTGGTCAGCCTATCATAGTTCTAATTAGGCAAAGTAAATTATAAAGTATTCAATATAAATGGTTCATTTTTAATAGGAATTTTTTAAATATCAAAACTCCGTATCCAAATAAATAAAAAATAAATTATGAGAACCTATCCTGGAATGGGATATTTGAATCTCGAATGTAGTACTTTAATTTCCTGAATATATGTTTCATTCTCCAGTTAGGAAACGCTAATTTACATTGAGATTTACTAACGACTTTTTTTTTTTTTTTTTTTTTTTTTTTTAAACTTTTTTTTATTACGTTTTTTCCCTTTTACGTTTCTTCTTTTTTTCTCATCTCATTTTCAAAATAAAGTAAATTTTTGCATATTTTATTACATTCTGTTATTTTTAATTATTAAAACTCCTTAACCGAATCTAGCCTTATCCGAATAGAATTTAATACTTGAATTCCGAATGTAGCATGTTTTCTTCCTGAATATGTCTTGGATGTTCCAGTTAAAGAGCGCTTGTAATTTGCATTAAGATTCACTTTAAAAAAAATTACATTTTGCTAAAACCTTCTTAAAACTCTCAAAGTCGAAGAGAATTTATTTAAAAATTTAATTGTGATTTTACCTTTATTACTTAAGAAGCATTTCTAAACAAGACAGTTTAGATTGTGCACTCTGTTATAAAGCTACATAAGAAAGCAGATAACATCAGTAATAAAAAGTACGGATATAACGAATATGCCAAGAGTTAAATTAAAATTCATTAAGTTGGAGACAACTTCCCGACTAAACATGCCATTATCGCCTCCAAAAAAATGGTGCCCTTGCTTTGTTCAGTTCTTCAATAAATTTCCTCGCAAAGTATTTTCCAACTTGTCGCCGCGAACGATTAATCATTTCCGGAATTTAACCGTCCAATTCTTTTCCGGTTGAAAAATTTCTGTAATGAAATTAAAAAAAGCGCCAAAAAGTAATTCCGTTATTTTTCCCCATTCGTTTGAAGGCAAAGTTTTCAGCTTGTAGTTTCTTTGGCGATATTACATTAGCTTCTAATATCTCGCCAAATAACTACAGCATGAGATTGATTACACCACCGGTTGCCATTGGCAAAAGCGCCGTAATATATGCCTTGATTTTAATGCAAGTTAATGACAGCTTCGTCAGTGTAAATTAGCCTAATAGTTACGTCATTTTTTATAAAAACTAGATAAATAATGCTGCGGCATCAAAGGATGCAGATTGTTTCGTTTGATAAGGCATGATTTTTATCTTTGATGGATCTGTGCAAATGTATTGCATTGTTAACTAATATGAAGTAAATTATTTTAAAAATAAAATGAAATGCACCAAAGTAAGATCAGAGGTAGAATCTGGGAATGGAAATTAATCTTCTGGGATATATGGTGCCTTCATGTATACCTAAGATAATTTTTTGTAAAAAACTTTTATTGTAAATAAACACAAAATGCATTGCTTTGTAATATGCTGATAATGAAGTCTTAATAATATTTCAATTGAATTTGTTTTAAACCAATAATTTGTAGCAAATTTTCTCCTTCCACACAACGTTCTTTCATGGCATAGCTAGAAGCACGTTCGGCTAGCAGTCGGGAGGTCCTAAATTCAAATCCAGACCAGAGCATTTGAGGTTTAAAATAGATCCCAAAATGAATCCAAAATAAATCTAATGGCACTAGAGCATAACTGCGGATTGGGTTATTGGATTATAGCAAGGTACACAACGCCTGTCTGTCTAAGAAAAGGGATGCTTTCGTGGAAGAAATGTTTAGGAAAACTTTATCGTTATTCACTTTACCTTAATGCAAACGCTAACAACGCCCTTCCAGCCACCCCGTTTTCCAAAATTTGAGAACAGCTTGAACTAATTGCGGGTGTTCAGCATTTTTACCGCTCGGCCGCTAGTGAGCCTATATAATGCAAAATTATAAAAAAAAAGTTACAAAAATATCGTATTGGTTATTAACATGTAAGGCGTCCTCACATATAAAACGACTCTAAATTTTGGAAAATATTTTACAAAAAGACGTGCTCACAGGATGACCTCACTTGTTGCTTTCTACAAGATACACTGCTGGCCACCAAAATTGCAACACTAAGAAAGACAAGAGATATCACAACAAATTTTACTTAGTAGATAACATGTTGACCAAGTATCAAATGATTAAATTTATAGACTTCTGTGAAGTGTGGTTCCTTCCAGAATCAGTAGCAAAGTAGCCGCCATTGTTGGAGATACCGCTGCCACATGCCTTGGCATTGATTCAAAGAGACTTGTGGATGTGTTCTTGGAGTACAGCAGAGCAAGCAGCTTCCGCACGTTGCAAAAGTTGGTCTGGTGTGGCAGGTTGGGATGTAATCTGTGTCAATAGTTCAGCAACCACGGACCACATGTTTTCTATCGGCGAAAGATCCGGAGAGCGAGCCGGCAAGGGACGCAATTCAATCTGGCGATTGACGAAGAACCCTGAACACGTAGACAATGCGTGCCACGTGTGGTCGCGCATTATCCTGTTGAAATATGGCTGTGGGCAAGCCCTGAAAGTAAGGAAGGACAACTGGCTCCAACACCTCGGAGATGTAGCGCTGGCTGTTTAAAGTTCCGGTAATGCGTACTAGAGCAATGCCAGAGTGATATCCAATACCGCCCCATACCATAATACCCTGTGCAAGACCAGTGTGGCGGTGCATAACGCAGCTAGTTGTTCAGTATCTTCTCTCCACGGTGTCTCCAGACTCGAATCCGACCATCATGGTGTTGCAGACAGAAGCGTGACTCGTCAGTAAAGACAATTTAATTCCATTCTGCCGTCCACATCCTTCTTTCATCGCACCAATGGCGGCGGAGACGTCTGTGGTTCTGCGTCAAGGGTAGACGAAGCAATGGACGTCTTACGGACAGACCACTCTGCTGAAAATGGCGTCGAATGGTACGCGCAGACACTGCATGATGCGTTACAGACTGAATGTGCTGTGCTATGGTTCATGATGTGAATGAGCGATCCGTCACTGCCATGCGCACAATGTTCCTGTCATCACGTGAAGTGGTGCACTGAGGTGGATGCGATCGAACACGTCGGTCCGTCGTACCCTCCTGCATCCGACGGTCGCATATCCGCGTTACAATTGTTTGGTTTCGTCCAACACGACTACCGATTTCCCTGAAAGATAATCCACACTCTTGGTAGGCCACTATCCTTCCTCTGTCGAACTCGGATACTTGATTAAACGATGATCGCTGTTTACTACGAGGCATAATTGGTCGTTTTTTTTTAAGGAAACCACAAGAAAAACACAATTCCCGAACTTGAAATCGTCGAAAACTCTAAGCCTTAAATAGCGCTTTGAAGTGGCGCCACAGGCGCGCGTGATGTGCGTCTGCGCTGAAATTCTGATCATTTGCATATATCACCTCCGCTAATGCATGTAGTAAATTTCATGTTATCTACATGCTTCCTTCAGGGTGTTGCATTTACGGTGGCCAGCAGTGCAGAAAGTTATATACTATGGTTGCTCTGTTAAAAGGTATTTCTCCCGCCTTCTTCGCATGCCTTCGTGGTGTAGTGGTCTGCATGCTCGATGCGTAACCGAGAGGTCCGTGGTTCGATTCCCGGCGAAGGCGTTGCTCATTGTTCATGTCTGATGCTTCGAAATAACCTAATGTCTCTACAATGTTATGAAGAATTTATAACTAAATATGTTTCACATATAACCATATTTAGGCCATTATGGCTATATGTTTATTTTCTTTAAACAAATCGCCAAAAACTAATAATATAAAAAATAGCATTTTTTAATTGCATTTTCTTTATGATTGTGTAAACTTTACCATCATTTCAAATGATACCAAACTGAACTTTGATAAATGCGGAGTCATTTAAAAAATAAGAAGAAATTTTAATAAATAAATTCTGTAAAAGAAAACTGCAATCTGGAAACTTCAGTTTACAATCTAACAGGTAGAAAAAATATAATAATAAAAATCTTTATACCTTAAAAAATTGTATTAAAAATTATAATCTGATTTAGTTATTTACATTTCAGTTTAATAACTGAAAAATTTCAAACTAAGGATCTGTCGTACCCCTACTAATTTAAGGATTTTTTCTAGAAATTAAAAATACAGGAAATAAAATCACATATATAAAACAGCTTTTTCAAATAGCAATGCCAAATGGGAAGAATAAAAGATTTGTTATGATAATATTCTGTCGTATTATTATATGAAGTAAAGACTTAATTGTTCAAGATACAACTGTGGATTTTTCCACTAGAGTGTTCACACACAAGGGTTGCAACAAAATTTCTCATAAGTCGCAACAATATCTGTTTTATCAGGAACTTTGTATAACATGCTTATAACATGGATCGTGATGATAGCTTTATTGTACCATTGTTATCATATGGCATCAAGAATAAAAGATGTCAAGAATAAGAGTCAGGAATAAAATAAGAACACGATTTACATTGGAAACGAATTAACGAATTACTATTACTATTATTTATGATTATCATTATCATCATTATTGTATTTTACGAGAAATAATCGATTTACGACGAATGATGTTGCAGCAGTTCCGTCGTAAGTCAATTCCGATAGAATTCGGGGACTTATTTTGCGTTTGACATCTTTAAAAATATTTTTATTAATTAGATTTTTATTTAATAAAAAAGTAATGTATTATGCAACATTTATGAACACGTTATTTGTATACATACGTATATGAACTTATATACCTACTTTATGAAATTAACACACACTGTTTCTTTGATTAGTTAACATGAACATAATCACAAAAACTCATAAATGAGGTCTTAAATCACAAATAACAAATATGTAATTATTGCTCATTTGTATATTCACTGCCATCAGGACTAGTTTCTTTAATCAAAAGACTTCGTTAACGTTGTCTTCTCCGACAGTTTCTTAGATTTACTTTTCAACTTTGACAAAACGGTCCGTGTTTCGCTCCATTCTGGAGTACCTGAAGTCATTGATTTAATTTATAAAATACTTGCGTTAATCTTTTCATAATAAATCCTTTTCATGTTTTTGTTTTTATCTTACTCATTATTCCTTTTCCCTCTACAGATATTTCACTATGGAAATAATTTAAATCGTCTTCGTGATTCACTAATTTTTTTACATCGTCCATGCTGATGTTTAGATCAAGCATACGTGCTATTACAACTACTTTTTCGACAGTTTGCTTCAAGGTGTCATGCACACCGCACTCTTCCAGCGTTTTCTGTAGCGGCAACATTTACTTTTTCTCATGTTCATCAAATGTATTGTACTCAGACATTTTCCACGAGATTTCAGTAGGTTGGGTGCATTGACAAACATCTTAATTTTTTCAAAACATCTCGTAATCTGCATTACCAATTTTTGCAGGTATTTGAGGTCTACACATATTTTATTGCTTGCCACAACAAGCACGTAATGAAAAATAAACGACATGGCCGAAGATCTCATAGCCCACATTATTCTGAAACTCAAATTGCACACAAGCCAAATGCATAATTTGAAAATAGCTGACGGGCCGCAATAAAAAAAAAGGAAAAGAAAAAAAGAAATTTTTTTTTTTAAATTTGTTATCTAATTTTTTTTAAATTACGTACTACATATTTCCCAATAAAACATGCGTATAAAAATGGCGCAAAGAAAAGATTAAAATTTATTCTTATTTCCAGCCTAAAATCTAAAACTTGGTACCTGCAAGAAATTTCTGCTGGTTACAGTTTAATTCAAACGTATTGACAGCTAAATATTAAGATTTTCAGATTTTCATTTATTAAAATAATTGAAATACACTGAAATAGAAAAATACATATTTGTATGTAAGTGATTTACAAGCCTCTTTATTTCTCCCTACACCTTTCAGCAACATCAAATTTCCATAAAGTTTGTAATCTGGATTCCAATCTGGAATCTGGTAAAGCTTCGATTGTAATCTGGTAAAGTATCGTTTGTAATTTGGTAAAGCTTCGATTTCCATAAAGTTTGTAATCTGGGAAAAAAATTTTCTAGAAAGAATCTTCATCACAAATTGTCGATACTCATCGCCAATCTGGCTCTTTTTGTAGACTTAATTAATTTTCAGTTATGGAAAAACACTGTTCACATGTAAAGGTACTTCCAATCAAAGCGGTTATCCTTACTGCAAAAATTCGTAATTGAGGCTATTTATCTTTTTAAAGTATACATAAAAGTTAATAAAATTTGTATCTCCATACCTTTGAATAAGATTTGTATCACAGTGTAAATTAATTAGCTCCATTTATATATTTTTCTTAACGCTTGTCACGTTCTGTTGTGGTAATGGAAATAATGTAAATTGTAAACTCCAAGCCATTAAAATCTTAAACTTTTTCTGCAAATTCCTCTCAGAATAATGCTAATTCATTTACAAGAAATATATTAGCGGGCCTCGTAAAATTGCTTCAGAGGCTGCTATTTGAGACTCCTGAGATAGCGTATTTGGTTCCGCAGAGATGTTTCAACGGTCTCCCTGCGTTGCATGTATGGCCATAAATTTAAATTGGAAAATATATAATCTTAGTTTTTGGGCGTCTCAAAAGCGAGTCTCCGAAATTTGGGCTATCATAAGCCCAAGACTACTTGTATATACATAATCGTACAGCTAAAGGGTTATTAAAACCTGACACAAAATAAATGAAATTCTATGATCCCTAGAGGAATCTCCTATGCTTAAGCACATACCTATCTCTACCTTAAACTATTATCTCATTTATACCTGCCTCATTTATACATACGAGTGGTACAGTAAGAAAAAAAAAGGGCGGCAGTTCTGTATCTCCCGTCCTACTGGGCCGATTGACGAAATTCAAATTGCGTTTTCCATGTCTCGAAGGCGCGACTTAGGATATGTATTAGATTTATATATAGCATTGTTCTAATATACGTATTTTGATGCAAAATCGGTCTTTTTCTGAAATAATATACCAATATTTTTCCATATTCCGATTCTACGACTCGAATTATGCCTAGATATTTAATTTTGTAATTTTTGGTGAGAAATTTATTGATGAATTTAAAAATTTATCTTGGCGGATTTTTTTCAGTTTGTGCCTAGAATGGCGAACTTCTTAATGTATAGCAATCTATTTTTCGTTCCTTTTTTTATTGTCCACGAGCAGAAAAAAGTCATCCCTCATACTTTCAAAAAATTTAACAGAGTGAGTAAACCATATTTTCATTATTATGGCTTATACGCCAAATTTCAAAACGCGCCAAAATCTAAATTCACGTATATATTAGGAAATTTCGAATAAAAACCTCTAATTTTTTGCAGGTATGCTTAGAAATACATCTACTTTAAGATGATGGGAAAACTTTTATAGGTTGTAATTCAACATGTTTTTGAAAAATTTATAAAAATTATTTAAAAGTACAAAATTTTAAAATAAATGATAAAGTATTTAGGAATTTTATTTGGAATGAACTTAAATTTCGAAATACGAAAGAAAGAATCAAATACATTTAGTGAAAAAAGAGATCATAAATATATACCAAACTCAAGTAAGATTGAGAAGCGAAAATTTTGAGAGCTAATTTCTTAAAAACTACTCGTACGATTTTTACAAAAATTGGCAGTTGACATATTTTGAGTCGTAGAATCGAAATATGGAAAGAAATTGTGTGTTATTTCAGAAAAAGTCCAATTTATGTAAAAACACCTATATTAGAATAATGCTATACATAAATCTAATATGTATTCTATACGCGCTTTCGAGACATGAAAAACGCAAGTTGAATTTCATTAATCGCCCCTGTAGAACGGGAGATATAGAACTGTCTCTCTTTTTTTTTCCTCCCCGCAGTGTACATGGATTTATAAATGAGATTTGAATCTTTTTCAGGGTAGCATAAATTTATGTAAAAAAACGCGTTCTGAAAAGTTATTGTTCTCATTTCCCCTCCTTACTGTACGTGTTTTACAAAATTCTCATTCATTACCTGTTTTTCCCACCTCTCTCTGTTCGACAAAATTCTATAAAAGATTTGATTTTCTGTTTTCCTGTAATTAAAGTCAAAAATAAGTTAGACGAAAATCAAGCTGTAAATCTAACGTTACTTATATTAGGGTATTACTTTATATTTCAAACTGTTTGTAAAATATTCTTTACAAAGCAGCGTAATAAGTAAATAAAAAAATTTAACATCATTTTCCAGATACACCAAAAATATTAATTTCATAATTGTCTGTTTTCAATTGAATGCGTCTAATAATTTTTAATATTTATCTTAATCTCCGTTTAAAAGGTAGAAAGCGATAAATCATTTTTGAATTTAAAAAAGGGAATAAAACAATGATATTGACATTTTTATGGAATGGGTTTAACCATTAACCTACATTCCAAAATTCTTAATATCTTCAGTAATGATATTAACATTAATAATGGCGCTGCTACTGCACTGAAGTAATTTAAATTATTCAGAAATCTTTTCTATTTAGGTAATATCACAGCTGAAACAGCCTGAGAAGCAGACTAAGGTAGTTTAAAATTAGATGCCTTCTTAATTAGTTGGAGCATAACGCTGTTCGCTTTCATACTCTAATTGTGTTCGCTGCGAAATGATGAAAGCTACAAATTTAGTAGTAACAATGCAATACGTTCACATGAAGCTTTGTTTCATTTAATTTCTTGTATGCTATCAGTAAAGGGCGCCGAATACTTTTGAAAAAAAAAACGCTGTAAAGAACTTGAACACAAGTTAGTATTTTCTCGAATGAATATTCTTAAAAAAGATTTATAAACTTATTGTTTTAATACATGATAGGAATATGATATTATTAGTAATAGACAAATTCAAAAGTATGAATTATTTTTTTGATATTGGGAAATACTTTATTATGTATAAGCAAAATATAAAAAGTCTGATGTATACACCACATGACTTCCTTGTACGGAATGCATTTATGCATTTATTTCATTACCCAGATAGTATACCATTTACTTACATAGAATTATTATATTAAATTATATTAATTATTCACATTTTATACGGAATATTAAATTATATGCGTTTTGAATTTCATTTAAGCTTATTGGATTGAATTAAATCTATTTCGTCGATATCGCATAAACCGGAATAAAATAATTCACTCTCTAAAATTTACTATATTTAGTTACCATAGCGACACTCTTGCGCAAGCTTCACTTAACAGCGTTACAT
>KK119807.1:48148-77862 GCA_000611955.2 Stegodyphus mimosarum
TTCCTGCAGTAAAGTGAAACTTAGCGTGAGATAGTTTTGATGAAAATATAAGCTTATTTCTTTGTTTACCGGATTCTCTAGATTGTTGGAACACGTTAAGAAACTCTTTTCTTAGATAAAAATCATTGATCATTCGGTTAGGAAAGAAGCTTAGCCCGAATAGCGTGCAGTTACAGTTAGTTATTTACTTTAGATGTTGTATTGTAGTCTGCGGATCGTTAGTTGCATTAATGGAGGGTGCTCACGTGTCGTGGATAAACTTGCATAAAGGAGAAAATCATTATAATCCTGCCTGGAGTAAGTGGCCGTTTCGCTGCATCTCTAAAGAATTTTGGAAAAGATAGCAGCAGTGTGTGAGAAGGAATCTTGTGGAAGATGAATAGAGCATTGCTGTTATTATTGTTTTATTTTATTGTTTATGCATAACTGTGGAGTGGAATACAGTAATCCCCCCCCTCTCCTCCAAGTGATTTAAATCAAATATCAATCATCGCGTAGTGTGTTTGTTGAGATTACTGTAATAAATAAAAATACCACATTCACAGTTCAGTTATGCCTGGGAGATTGTAGAAGAATCTTTAGCGAATTCTCAAAGAGAACTTAATATTGAGCAAAAAAAGGAAGTTTTTACAAAATAAACGTTTGCTTGAAACTAGTAAAATAATTAATGAACTAAAAAACGAGATAAATACTTTATCATGTAATTTTATGGAAACAAGAGATTAAATAAATCTCTTTACAAAATTCATTTAGAATTTTATATCATAAATAATGAAAGCGGGAGGGCCCCCTGATAAATTTATAAAAAGTAATAGCTTCTACTATGATAGTTAATTTTATTAATGGATTTCGCTATTGCCCGCGCTTTTATTATTCGTAATATAAAATTTTAGATACGATATTTCAAATAATTGATGTATGTCAAATGGTCGAAAAATCCGGCGATTTTGCCAAACAAAATCAGGTATTGCATTCTAAATCCCATATGACTGTTTGGTTGGTTTATGTGATAACAGCAGAGTCTCGAGGGCTATCTGCCTAAGGGAAGGGATGCCTTCGTGGAGGACATTTTAAGGGAAACTGGCAGGTATACGCGTTTCCCATGGGGAAACCAAGAAAACGCCCCGTGCAGCCAGCCCGTTTGCGGGATTCGAGCTTCGGACAGAACTACGAGTATTGAGCGACTTTACCGCTCGGCCGCTGGTAGCTCCCCCCCCCCAAAATCTCATATGAAATATTACTTAAAAGATTTTTTTCTGCTATATCCGATGGTGTAAATTGTAAAATTAAGATTTTCCGTTTGTTCGTTAAACAAAGTTATGTGCAAAAAATATTTTCCCCGTCAAACCTGCCAAACTAAATTGAATTTTGTAAAACTCGCATCGTCACACTGTATTGTCATCCTCAAATAGTGTCTAGATAGAATTTGAACACCGTAGCTTGTCAGAGAGTAGTTTAAAATGTAAGTGAAAAATAATATTTAACCATTGCGACAAACATAATGATTGTGTAAATAAAAGCTTATTAAAAGGAAGACTAAGCAGTGACCTCAGCCATTATTTTCCTATGTATTTCGAATTATAAAATTGTTTAAAATTACGTGCGGCATTTTGAAATTAAAAAGATTTAATTTTGTATAAAATACGAATATTAACTTTATACATAATCCTTCGAATCCTAACTTATATTTAGGAAAGTTTTGTTCTCTTTGAAAAAAATAAAACAAAACGTTTACTCCTGAAGAACAAATTGACCGAGATAATTTAAAAATTTGAAGTCATTTTGAATTTACATGGGGTCGGTTAACAAAGAATTAGAATTATTCAAGGCTGATTCCTTTCCTCTTAATGTCATTCAATGATATTTTTTTGGGATTTGTTCGTGTCTTTGTTTATAATAATATTACATTTTGTACGACGAAACGAATTTTCACACAAGAAATTTGTAAGTGTTCGAAGTCTAAGAATACTAACAGGCTAATGACGTTTTATTACTTTAGATTCAAAATAGTCATATTATCAAGACTTCTGCAGATTCTAGTTGATTTTGTATACAAAACTATAGTTCTGAGTAGAAACAGGGAGTTTACTAAAAGCTATGTTTATGCGTATGTAGAAGATACAACAAAGATAAAGAGGGTGCAAATTACCCTTTATTTTCTTATCAATTTTACATTCGTTCCCGTACTTCGGGATACAAAAACCAACCACTTGTGGTCTGAACGTAAAAGAATATAAGACTACTAACTAACTAAAATTTAAATAAGAGCTAACTTTTAAATATCTTACACAGATGACTAGCACTAAGACTGGCCTTTTAAATGACTACGTCTGTAGTACGCAAACTGCGAAAAACTACAATACGTCTTTAACTTTCAAGAGGGTTAACCTCTGGCCTTAAAGGCGGACAGTAACTGATGGCGGGCTCGCGTAAGATTCGTAGCAAGGGGGCTTACTCTCCTTCCTCCTCTTGGCAAAAAGCCACAACTTAAATACTTAAGCGTTAGCAAGTACAATTTGCATAAACATATTCACGCGTTAATTCTGGCCGGAAGTGGAAAATAAGAGATGATAGTAAAGTTTTAAAATAAAATAAACGTTAGTGAACTTAAAACACTTACAATATAAAAAGTTCAATAAACTGCAAATACTTTTAATTTTTAATTAATGAAGTAATGTTATGTGTTGGTTATGTGGCTACTGAAGCTTGCAAAGTTTTATAGAACACAAATTCTGTAAATACAATTTATTTTTTAAAAAACATATATGTGATTAATATTTTTCGCAACAATTCGCAGAAAAATGCTTGTCACTTAATATCGTAAACTTTTTTTCTAAACTAATATTTTATTTTAGTTGCGAAATTTCTCTGTTTAATTTTATGTATGGCTCCTGAACATAACCTACAATTTAAAACAAAAATATTTCCGTCAGTTTTTGTCGTACGGAGGCCGGGTAATCATTCGGTTGCATATACGGTATATAAGCTATATTTATAGAGAACTGTATTAGTTTTATATATGGCAGAGTTTTAAATTCTGCTTATATACGAATTTTTTATTTTGGCTTATTTATTGAAACAATCCCTTACTCCTCAGCTAATGTTAGGAAATATACGGTAAATGTATTGCATATTATATGAATAACATATAGCTGTGAAAATTAAAGCAGAAATTTACGTTATTTAGAAATGCATTTATTGCTTTTAAATCTCTCGCTTTGATAAACAGCTATAATTTGAAAAATAAGGATCTTCCATCACGTGAATGGCGACATTTGGAACTGGTTAAATGAGACATCTATCGTCAAAACCATAGCAACCCCATTCTTAGGTGGTGGCATATTATATCCGAATATTAGGCATTATATATAACATTCGAACATTATATTATGTGTTTACATTTTAATGACATTATATTATGTTGCTGAATATATCGCATTTGAAATGCCATTTCTTAATCACAGTAGAAATTTATTATCTAACCGAAATTTAAAATTTATTATTTTTACGCGAGTTTGAATACATTGCCCATGTTCCGTAAAAACTGCTCTTGAATTGCATTTACAACTGAGTTTTTCATTTCTAATGGTGTTTATTTTGCCGTTATTTACAGTATGTTAATTTTGTTTAAAACGCTCAAATTAAATAAAAGAATTTATTCTGCAGATCAAACCTCTTGCTTTTAATCAGTCAGAATCTTTATAAGATTTTTATAGAAAATTAAGCAAGGAAACTGGTTTAAAATTCTTTGGAATTATGGCCCAGTTTTCATAAACTGTTCTGATATTTTTAGTAGTTTCTAAATCTGGAACTATTAGATACTGTACACATTTTACAGAATCTCAGTACAAATCTCTACAGATACATATATGTATAAAATCTCTACACATAATTTTATAGAAATATCTACAATTTTATAGAATACTACAGAAGAATTCTGACTTAGTGTTGATGGATACATCATGATGATGGTGTATTTGATGTATTTTTTTAGGAAGACAACGATACTCAATATTTTTGTCTTTGATGTGAGCTGTAGCGGTTTATATAAACCGCTTTATGCTTTTCTGTCCGTTCAGATATTAGTCTAGAAACTCAATAAAATTAACGTTTGATTAATTGTTTCAGTGTTTATTAAAAATAATTTACCGTCAGCTGACTTACTATATTAGTTTTATATATAGCAGTGTTCTAATATAGGTGTTTTTTGACACAAATTCGGACTTTTTCTGAAATGACATGCCAATGTTTTTTCCATATTTCTATTCTACGACTCAAATTATGCCAGTCTGCCACGTTTTGTAAAACTCGCACGAGTAGTTTTTAAAAAATTAATTCTCAATATTAACCGAATTGGATATACATTTATTAATATCTCTTTATTTTATTAAACTGACTTGATTCCTTCTTCCAGAATTCGTAATTTGGGCTTAATCCAAATATAACTTGCACATTTTCTATGATTTATTTTTAAAATTTGTATGAATTTTTCAAAAACATTTTTAGCATCATCTTAAAGTAGATGTATTTCTATGCACACTTGCAAAAATTAGAGTTTTTTATCCAAAGGTTTCTAAGATATACGTGAATTTACACATTGGCGCGTTTTGAAATTTGGCATATTTGTTACAAGCGATAATAACGCCAAATGTGATAAACGGTTAAAATTGTTTGAAAGTAATGAACGTGATCTTTTTTCCCTCTCGTAGACAATGAAAAAAAGAAAAGGAAAATAGGCTGCTATAAATTAAGAAGTTCGCGAAGTGAATTATTCTTGGCGCAAAACTGAAAAAAAAAATGCGCCAATGTAAATTTTTAAATTTCTCCTTAAATTTTGCACCAAATTTAATATTTAGTCAAAAATTACAAAATTTAATATTTAGGCGTGATTTCAGTCATAGAATCGAACTATGGAGAAAAACTGCCATGTCATTTCAGAAAAGTTCGATTTTGTGTCAAAATACCTGTATTAAAACAATGCTATATATAAATCTAGTATATATCCTAAGTTGTGCTTTCGAGACATGAAAAACGCAAGTTGAATTTCATCAATCGGCCCATTTGAACGGGAGATATAAAACTGTTCCTCTCCCCTCTTTTTTTTTCGTAGTGGACATAAGGTATTTCTCCCTCCTTCTTAGCATGCCATCGTGGTGTAAAGGTCAGCACACTCGGCGCGTTTTTGAGAGGTCCGTGGTTCGAGTGCCGGGGAGGGCATTGCGCATTTTTCATGCCTCCTGCTTTCAAAAAATACCTTATGACTTTACAACATGAGAACATGGGATCATGGATTACTTGAGAAACTATTTCTGGATAAATATGAGTTGTATTTTAAATTATATTGCCCGCTGTAAATATTTTCTTTCAGTCCTTCCACAACGCAGATTTAAATATTTTAAAGACGAGTTACGAAAAAGGTCTTTTCCCCCCCTCCTTCCCCGGGGCTATGGGCATTGCACCTAGTTTACAAAAAATAAGGCCATGATTCTAAATGATTCTAAACAAATTAACTTTTGGATATTTTATGAAATTCTATGACATTTTCGTTAAAGGACCAATTCATTTCAACGTAATGTAAATTATAATTTTCTATTTTAGGTAAATATTTTGAAAATACGTAAAAGTATTGTGTGTAAATGATTGTGTAATTTGATGTAAGATAATCGATTTACTTTGTCTAAATAATTTAACGCATATTTAAATAAATTAAACAAAATATTCATAGATTGCCCAAAGTATGTTTAAAAATAGCAAGTGCTACAGTAAAACAACCTTATACACACAGAACCAACCGCCGCTCGACTAGTTTTATTCAATTATATGACTAATTTCTCATTCTTAGTATCTTCTTTTTATACATCACCAACTTTAATTAGCGTTTTAATCTTTTCTACTTGTTAATATGATCATGATAATTAATTCACTAGGCTAAACTAACACATCTCCACTTTATTTAGACAGACAATGAAACTGCGACATAAAAATCAAATGTCGAAGTGAAAGGGAATGCATCTAATTAGAATATTTCCGTGTCGGTGCTTAAAACAGAAAATTATTACCAAAGGATTATTATCACTGCTACAGAATCGTATTAATAGTTATTAACTTATTATTGTTGTTTTTATTACCATTGCTATTGTGTTGTTTGTTGCTGTTATTATTATTTTAGTTGCGTGTCGATTATTAATAATTTAAAATGTCGTCATAATAGCTCCTCTAATCGCAATCCATTTAAGAACATTGTAGACATTTAAGAACATTGTAGAAATATTTTTCCTCAATAACTGTTAGAAATCCGTAGTTTCCTGCTTATACGACGCTGACGAAGGCGTCGTAAGAATTTGCTACTGAAACGAGCATGAATAAGGAGTGGTGATTCTTCTCAGCAGTTAGGCCGATAATTAGGTACGCCTCTCCTGCCTGGGCAAATGTTCTTGACAGGTGCATTCTCATTCTTCAGAGACTCCAGAATAATTTTCTTAGGATTATTACTGATGCGCCTTACTATATATCAAATATGCTGCCCTACACAAGGTTTGAAATTCCCAACCGTTCGTGAATTTATCAACGAAGAAAATGGAAAATTCTACAATAAAGCATGTTCAAATAGCATGCTCAACTTTGCAACCAGTTTGAACTATGTAATTAAAGAAGAAGACTTATATGTGAGATATAACGCAACTCACCTCAGCTCCTCTTCAGCTCTGTTCCGAGATAAGCATCTTAATGTTTCGTTTATAACTGCATTTCCTAGCGTATTTTTTTTGTGTGTGTCATTTAACTCATTTTATCGTCCGAAAATCGATAGGGGAAAATTATGCGAGTAATTTAATTTCCGAAGAATGTGGCTACAGAAAGAACATAAGAAATGAAAAGTAGTAATAAATAAATTATTAGCAACTATCACAATATTATTTCTTTAAAATAAACCCATATTCCGATAATACTTGGTAATATTAACATTAGAATATTGTTCGGAGAACAGTCTTCGTTGCGCCAACTTGGCTTCTTTAAGGGTATGGGCGACATTTCATCATGCCAACGGAAGTAAATACTACAGTAATAAATACTAATTACTATACTACACTAATAAATACTAATTACTATACTACAATAATAAATACTAATAATAAATACTACAGATAATCCCTTAGCAAGGGAAACGTATTACGGCTGTCTACCTAGAGGAAGTACGTCATCGAATGACATTGCTCTGCCATACCATAATAAGTAATACTACAGATAATCCCTTAGCAAGGGAAAAGTATTACGGCTGTCTTACGGCTAGAGGAAGTACGTCATCGAATGACAACCATTGCCTGCCATACCACAATAAGCTTTTCTCCCTTTTTGGCGTCAAGGCTGTTCTCCGAATAATTTCCTAACATTATAATATTAGATTGATACTTAAACGATATCTCACGGATGTCTGGTGGTAACTGACCTGGCATAGCTCAGTTACCTTGTAAAGTCCCAAGGACACCTCACATGAATAACACTTTTCAAGAGAGACATAGGATGAATGAATGAAAATGGAGGTGAACAAAAGACCCTGATTTCGAAACATTCAATATGTCAGCAGTAGATAAGCTGCATTGAGCTGGAAGGTAAATAACAGACGTAAGGTGAAATCACATGTTTGTAAAGTTGGAAACTGTAAGAACACTTGCCGAGTCCAGGTAGCTTAGCGAAGAATCTGAATAAAGTACGCTTCAAATAGTAGACGCAAGGAAAAATAAAATTAATGAAATGCTGATACAAAAGTGCAAATAGGAAATGAATACACTGAATAAAAATAATCAAGGGAATATAATAATTTACCATAGTCAGAGGGAAAACTATGCACAATAGAACAATTGTGCGAATGTTTTACAAATTTTCACAACCTAGCGCTAAAAAGCTGGGTGGAAATAAGCGAGAAAACATGGTATTATGCTAAATTTTACTGTAAATTTTCTATAAGATTTCTTGTATAAATATTCTTTTCACGTTTTTTCGCAATTAACCAGCGTCTTTTATTTAATAATATTTGTGCTATTAGTAACATGGTCAGCACTTTGCAAAGTGTTATGAAATTCGCACCTTTTTTGTTCTTTGCGTACTACATGCTCGGAATTTTTTCCTCTCGCACTGCTTTTCTGTAGAACTTCTATATTTGCATAGGCAAGGTGCCTTCTCTTGTTTTGCTAGTTGCCAGCTCCTGCCTTCTTTAATACGACCCACATTTTATGATTCTACAAAAGTAGGCCAACCCACTAAGGAGTAAATTTAGTTACGCTAGAAAATGGCAACATGTAGAATCTAGAGAATAACCTTATTATCCAAATTTAAAAGTGATGATTCTACATCGACTGAACCAATTTTTACATCTGTTGCAGTATACAAAATGTGGTTTCTGAAAAAATTATCAGTTGCGAACCGATTGGTTCGCATCACGGAATTCCTCGGTGCGGAACTTCATAACAAGCAAAGGGTTGAACTCCTTACATTAGACGCAGCAGAAACTTTCGTTCGAGTCTGCCATGAAAGGTTTATTTACAAATTTTATTGTTTCAACTTGGTCTTAGTAGAAATATTGTGCTGTTTATCCAGTCATTCATCCAAGATCAGCAATTTATTGTCACTCAAGAGCATATGAAGTGACGACCTTGAAACCCTAATTCCAGAAATCTACAAGGGCTCTAACATGGGGCCAATACTTTACTTGGGATATTGTTCGGAGAACAGCCTTGATGCCAAAAAGGGAGAAACAGCTTATTGTGGTATGGCAGGCAATGGTTGTCATTCGATGACGTACTTCCTCTAGGTAGACAGCCGTAATACTTCTCCCTTGCTAAGGGATTAGCTGTAGTATTACTTATTATCTCTAGTATTTATTATTAGTATTTACTATTGTAGTATAGTAATTAGTATTTATTATCTGTAGTATTTCTTATTAGTATTTATTATTGTAGTATAGTAATTAGTATTTATTATTGTAATATAGTAATTAGTATTTGTTATTGTAGTATAGTAATTAGTATTTATTATTGTAGTATTTATTCTGTAGTATTTACTTTCGTTGGCATGATGAAATGTCGCCCGTACCCTTAAAGAAGCCAAGTTGGCGCAACCAAGACTGTTCTCCAAACAATATCCCTTTACTTGTTCTACATCACAGACTTTCCAAACTTTTGTCATAATATTTCCTTCTTTGCTTATTATGCAGATGACACAGTAATGGCTGTAAAATCTTTAAATATTAATCACGCATTGAAAATGTTCCACACTCATATCCTAGAAGCAGAATTGTGGTTTTGCAAATGGCGTTTGAACATTAACTCAAGCAATTCTTAACCTCTTATAATCAGAAGAAATAAGAAATCCTAGTCTTCAAATCTTCAGATATGCTTCACATACAACATTGAAGATTCCATTGTGGACAACACTAATTACTTTGGCATTATCATATCTCGTAACTTGAAATAGACTCAGCATAGTCGAAATGTCTGCCGAAAAGCGTATGGTGTATGACTGCGTAGAAAAGTATTCAGACTCAATCTCGAAATCAGTTGATTAATTACATGGCTACACCTTTGAGAAAATGTCTTATAGAATTCTATAAAAAAATTCCATGTTAAACTACTTCAGAATTCTTTATAACTGGGGCCGAGTTTTGTCTAAATTAGGTCAGAAATCTTTTATAGAATTTAGGTATAGCTGCCGCCAAAACAGTATAGGGGTTAGGGGTGCCTGACTGCGATACCGAAGAGCCCGGGTTCGAATCCCGGAGAAGGCAGGGTTGTAACTATAGGAGGCATGGTGGGCCACCATTGCCCTTTATAGGAGGCAATGGTGGCCCACCTACTAGGTGCCTCCATAATAAAGAAACCATCACATCTGGCCTTAGTATAGATTAATGGATTCTGTTACAAACTGTAACTGTTCACAGTCTGCCATTGGAAAAAAAATTAGGTATAGCTTCTGTACAATTATGTATAGAGATCCTATAGAAGTGAGATTTGAACAGAGATTCCATAAATTGTTTTACAGAGTTCTCATAGAATCTAACGTAATGTATATAGTATAATTATAAACTAATAGAATTCTACTCAAAATATCAGATCCAATTTACAGAAAAGTGGGTAGTAATTGTAAAGAATTCTAAATCAGTTTCTTTGCTTTAATTTTCTCTAAAGGATCCTATAGGAGCTTTTTAAAGCGTAACAAAATTAACTAAATTTTCTTTTGGAATCAAAACAAATGAATTAAGTTTTCATTTCTGAATAGAATTTTTAATTTGTCGAAAATATATGAAATGATGCATGCCATGGTGAGAGGAAAGGAATAAAAACTTTCCGAGCGGATGTGACGTTTTCAAAAAAAATCTCAATAACGTTTTGATTTCAAAAAACACCCAAATAAAAATAAATATTATTTTTAAATTTTCATTCATTCACTATTGTTTTCGTTTTGCGATTTTGCGTTAGAAACGTTAAAAGTCAATCACTTTTCACACTATTGCCACCAAATATTGCAGCTTAGTATTATATTTAAAGAAATTAAATAATGAAGAATCTGCATAAATGTATGTATATTTCACCAAATGTGATAAAACAACGGTTACCTAGAGCCACCCAGAATAACGTACGTTTCCACCCAAATAGGCGCATCTGGAAGCCTGAATTTGGAATTTCTTTTATTATCTATTTCATATTTTGTAAAACTTTAACGAATTTTTGATGAAAAAACTCAAACGATTTAAAAGCGAGCAATGGCAACACTCTACAAAAAAAAACTTTTCATCTCCAGCGCGCGGAACTGTGTATCGGAAATTCTAAAGATAAAACTCATTTTAAAATTATTTTGCCATGAATGATATATTTGCTTGAACTGAATTTTATGGTTTAAGTGCGAAGAACATAATATTTAATAAATAAAGGTAACACACAAAATGTTAAAAAAACGCCCCTTTGGATGTAATTTAAAATCTGAAATCTTTCAAATTTTCTTTTTATATTATATAACCGATACTATTCAAAATATTGCAGCAAATGTTACATAAATTTAGTTTGCTTTATGTAGTTACGGCAAAGCCTCGAGGGATATCTACCTAAGGGGAGGGATGCCTTCTTGGAGGATTTTCTAATGGAAAATGTCGGGCATACACACGGGGAAGGCCACGAAAACGCACATGCAGCCAGCACGTTTGCGGGACTCGAACATAGGACAGAACTACCAGTGCTCAGCGATTTTACTGCTCGGCCTCTGGTTGGCTTCCATAAATTCAGAAACTAAAAAACGTTAGGCTAGAGGGGAAATGGCGAAAATTTTCGTTAAAAATTATTCAAGGTTTATAAATGGGCCCACCAGCGGCCGAGCGGTTAAAGCCGCTGAACATTGGTAGTTTGGTCCAGGGTTCGAGTCCCGCCGAACGGGCTGGCTGCATGGGCGTTTTCGTGGTTTTCCCCATGTGCAACCTGGATACGAGTCAGTTTCCCTTAAAAAGTCCTCCACGGAGCATCCCTCCCTTTCCGTGTAGTGCCTAAGGGCGGAGCACGTTATAAGAAAAAAAAGTTTATAAATACCCTTCTCTGTCTTTCATAAAGCATATCTGAATTTGAAGCATTTGCTTTGATTACAATTCGGAAACTTTGCAGATATCTATAGAATACCATTTTATAAAGGCTTTATTAAAATTTCTACATGGTTTTGCCAAGCAATATTTCTTTAGAATTCTGCTCTGTGGAAACTTTAGAAATTAGTAGAAAATTTTATACAGAAGGGTTTCTATAGATATATATCAGTAAAATTCTATAGGAACTTCTATAGAGATCTATCAGCTTCTATAAAAATGTTTCATAAGGAATATTTTAATGGGCCAAAATTAGTATATCCTTTCCAGCATGAAATACAGCTTCAAACGCAAGCATTAATCCCCTTCAGATTATTCGAGACTAAATTTACAAATTCGTAAAATTAATAACCGTAATTAATTGGATATTTCTTTTTTATGAAAACATTCCCATGACAACGAAATAAATTCCCAACACTCTGAACAAGAATCTGGAAATTTAATACCGACAATTTATAAGCAGCCGACCCCTTTCCACAATCCCGCGCATTAAGCGGCGAAGATATTTCGCAAAGAAATTCCGCTGGACGCTCTTATTCGACTTAACGAACTAACTGCTTCAATTTTAGGGCAAGTCGTTCATCATATTCATTACGTCGCCAAATTGGCGACATTGTGTTCGAAGTGATTAATGAGAGCGGTGGCGGCTCTCTTCAAAAGTGCAAATGACCGCCGCCAAACACATGCCGGGCATGCCACGAAGGTTTATCACCGTTTCTACCTGGAAATTAGTAATTCCTCAAAATAGTTTGTTTCTGAAGGGGAAATAAGTTATGACAAAAGTGCCTACTCACCAGATGAATGGCAGCGCCCCAGGAAGCGATGATGAGCATGCTCAGCTCGTGAAGTTTGTAACGTGAAAGGGTTGAAAGTGCAGAAATTCCTCCGCTTGGTTTATAACAATTATCCATAAACTCCTCCGGGGCTTTGCTTAATACGCTAAGAGCGTACAACTCAGAAAACTCATTACAAACACCAGAAATTTGTATTCGTTAAAACTAAATTTGAGACACAGAATGAGTTTAGTCTATTAATTAGCTGTTTGATTTAAGCAAAGCATAAGAAGGGTAACCGCTTAAGGAAAGAATGTCTTCGTGGAAGACTTACTATGAAACGCTTCCTCATATTTACGATGCACATAATGAAAAATGCAAAATGTCCATACACCCGGCTCGTTCGTCAGGATTGAAAAATTTAAGGTTCAGTGATGTAAACTTTTTGGCCAATAGCAGGTTTTTAAAATTTATCTTTGCGAGCATTAAGTGTTTGTATACATGTTTGTTACTCAATCACGTAATTCATGTATCGACTCAATTTTATATGTCGTTGTTGTTTGTCGTTGTGTTTTGACTCAATTTTATGTGTCGTTGTTGTCGTCTCTTACTTTCCTGACAGTAAACCAGCAGAATAAATCCACGAATTTTATCGTAACGAGGACGCAGAACTGCGCCTGTCATCAGCATGTCTACCTTATGGATGACAGTATGACTTACACAGACTTACACTTATTACACAGTTCTGTTCGAAATTTGATGGCAAATTTCCTGATGAACAGGTTCAAGAGTCTTCCATATCTCTTCCCTTACTACCAAGACACTCGAGAGAACTTTTCGGCTAGCCATGTATTTTAAGTGCCCTCGTGCCAAGAAGTCACTCTACACTTACAAACATCCAAGCCTTCTCCAGGATTCGAATTCGAGCCCAGCGATGTGACAGCCGGCAACGCTAACTACTATGCTAATCACATTGGCCGGTTTTGTATGTAAACATACAAAATAGTTGTCCTCGTGCGTTCTGAGTTTTTGTCCTATTTCCGAATAACGCAATGTAGACAAAAAAATTGGAAAGACCAAAATATTTCAAATATCAAGTTGTTAACAATACGAGTGCACTGATTTTTTAAATTTATCTTATCAGTTTACCATTTCACGCGGAGCGGGAATGACGCGAAAAACAAGGTAAAGAATGATGAAATCATATGATGCGAGAAGTTGCAAAATTAAGCCTAATTAACAATTAAAATTAAACTGTGTTTAGTTATCAGACTATTTGGGTGAATTCGCATCTTCCCATTCACCTAAACGTTCAAATTGCGGCAAAAGAAACAAAAGGTTAAAAAAAAAGCTAAAACGTTTTAATGCTACGTCTTGTAGGTACAACTAAAATTGAACAAACTTTACCGCTATTTGCAGTATGATTGAAACACGAATATTTAAATAGGCACAACGTAACAAATAGCTTCAATGTATAAACAAGCTAGATTTATTTACCCGAGATCGCTAAGCCTTAGCGCTAGCAAATACAAGAAAAGGCTCAGCAAAATCAGATCGGCAGACAGATGGACAGCTCAGAAAATCGGTCTTACTTTCTGGTGCTCTGTCAAAGCTCTTTTCTTAAATGACACGTTCGCTCCTATTTAAAATCCACCTAATTTCCATTTTGTTGACGGCTATTTGAAGAAACAGAAACTGCTGGAAAGAATCAACCTAAAAATAACGTGTTATTTAAAGAATTTCCTGTTTTCGTTTGCAATTGAGTTTAAAAGAAAGAGATTTTGCATCAGTTAGAAGCAGAAATAGTATTTAGTTATTAATAAGTGGTAGTTGAAAGAATCAAAAGCATTCTGCTGTTACGTTAGGTTATTTAAATAAGGCAAAGCACGAGAAGGCTATGTGCCTAGGTAGAAGATGACTTCGCGGAGGATTTTCAATGGGAAGGTGGTTCGTATTAAAGTTACGCATGTAGAAAAAAAGCATGCAGCCAGCTCGCTTCCCTTAATCAATCCCGGGTCGACATTCGAGCCTTCAATGGTCTTAACCGCTCGACTATTGGTGCAGTGTTCTAAGCACTCTGCTTGCTACTGTAGAGTATCAAGGTATGATATATGGATGTAACAATTTTTGACGCACTTTGGAAGGTTTCTATCAGTGTTTTCACAAAGCATCGTTATTTTAACATCGGCTGTATGTAGGAAAAAGAAAAGCAATTTTATATATGCCTTTTACAAATAGGGTTGGATCGAACTAGGATTATTTGCTCATGGCAAAGTACACAAAGGCTATCTGCTTCAAAGAAGGTCTGCCTTCGTAGAAGATTTTCTAAGAGAAACTAGCTGCTCTTTATGTTAATAGTGGGTAAATTACCCACCGCACATAAAGAAAAGCACGAAAATTACTCATGCAAGAGGTTTTTAATTTGGGTAGAACTACCAGTATTCAGCGGTTTTTGCCATTTGATCAATCGCTTGTAGGCCTACTAATAGGACTGGATTCGATTGCATTTTTTTTATTACGGTTAAACTACACAACAGGCATCTGCCCTAACAGAAGGGATACATTTGTGAAAGGCTTGATAAACAAACCTAGCTCATAATCTCGTTACTCATAATTTACTTATAGAACTTGCACTTAATCAAGAACATTAAAGGTTGTACATTTTCTATTTAAAAACATGGTTTTAAGAGAGAAAGTGTGTTATTATAATATATCGGTGTTAAAGTAAAAGCGGAAGGAACCAACTAGCAGACAAAACGGAAAACACGGCTGAATACTGTCAGTTCGACATGAGTTTAAGTTCCTATGATATTTCGATATTGTTTATTTCAGTTTCGGTTGCAAATTATCTACGTCACCAGTGTCATATAAAAGCTGTAAAGGCAAAATTACTAAATAAAAATGGAGAATTAAAGGACTGTTGCAAGTTAAAGTCAGAATTTTGCTTTACATATTTTTAACACACACACACACACACACACACATATATATATATATATATATATATATATATACGGTAAAAATATGTTTACGAGTGTCTCTTGGCGAAAATTGGCGATTTTTGGCGATACATGAACACCGAGTTTGTGAAGTCCTTTGACTTGTTATTTTGGCTTTGTATAACAGGGATTTTTGCGTCAAAGTTCGCCGCTACACAAAGTCAAAATAACAAGTCAAAGAATTGCACAAACTCGGTATCCATGTATACATCGACCTATTTTCCCTTAAAAAAACATCGTAAAATTGCACAAACTTGGCTTTGCGCACTCCCTTGTCCATGTACACACCGATCTATTTTCTTTGACTTTCTTTCTTTCTAGTTCCTTTGACTCGATCTGATATCTATCGAGTCAAAGGAACAGCCAAATTCTATACTAGAGCCAAACAAAAAATATATAATCTCAATAAACTACATTTAAAATCAAACAATGAAATAAAATAAAAAAGGAAATTCATCTTAGCACTACACAAAGGAAATAGCCACTTAACTTATTCAGAACTTTCCGTGTCTTCAGTCAAACAAAATTCCTTAACAGCATCCAAAATCTTCCTAAAATTATCTAAACTAGAATCTGTATACTGGCATAACCACAAAAATTCACAAAAATAAGAGTAAAAAATATCCTCTGTAGTGCCGAATTCCTCTGACGTTGGACCACATGCATTTCCTTTGTACAACAGGACACTTATAATGGCTACTAAGTGGACCTTCATTTACACACCAGTCAACGTTTTTTTTTCCCTTTCGTTCCAAATCGAACAGAAATTCAAATTAATCTTACCACATTCAGCCATTTTATCGTGTAAACCACAAGATAACTAACGTACTTCCTAACCAACATCCAACACACAAGCGTTTACAAATCTTTTCACATCATTCAAATTCACCGCAATCACGCAACCAATTACGTCATAATAGGGTTTTCATCACATTCAACTACTCAGGTTACCATAAATGAAACATGAACTTCGCGCTATATGAAACAACAACTTAGCGATAATCCAAGGGGCACCCTTAAATATAATTATGTATTACTAACGAAATAGTATGTCGTCATATATATATGTAAGATGTAGCAAAATACGATAGCTGCTTTAAAAATAATTGGCGACCTCAAAATTAACGATTCTAGATTTGGTGGTCTCCCGCTAAATTCATCTGTTCTCCCAAATTCGAGATCTTTCTTTTCTTTTATATAACGCTACTTGAAAAGGGCAACTAAAACTAATATTAATTAATCATAGCTTGTCTCTAGAATTGCATCTATCTAGTATAAATACAGTTGGCGAGTTAATTATGTCATTCTTCTTCATTCCTTTCCCTAGATTCCGCCATTGCTAACAAATCTTCTATGCTCTGCTTGTCCGTCTAAAATGATGTCGCCCCGCTAACCTGCTAAAATTGTATACAAGAAATTATCGTAATTGTTATAATTAAACAGTATATTGTCTACGAGGAGTTATTCTAGTGTGCCTGGAAATAAGGATGATAATTAACTGAGTTTTGTTTGGTATTAACTTCTTCCTCACGCCTTGCCACTCTACCATCACGACTGCCAGTTTTTAAAGTACCCGGATTGCGACTACGCATCAAAATTATGACATAATATACGTAAATCGATCGATATATATGTTATCAAAAATTATCGATGGAGAAGTAATATGTAACATTTTATTATCTAGGGCGAAGTTTCGCTTTGTTTCACCCGCAATGTTTTTGTTCGCCGTGTTTTCACCTAAACCCAAAACCACAGGAACTATTTGCCCAGATGGCAAAGCTCGCTCCAGAAATCACCAAGTCCTGTGTTCTACCTTAATCGCGTCGAAGTCTTAATAATCTGTCTCCTCAAGAGCTCTTTGCAAAGATATCATGTAGTTTGACTTTCCAAATGCGTTGAGCTTTTTATAGGTAAGGCCTTTCCGAAGTTACTTAAAATTAATTAAAATTAATGCTAAATAAGAAATGAATTTGCCATTCATTAAGCAAGTCTAGTCTTCACCTTCTCCTTAAACTGATGTAATTATAAGGGTGCTTTCTTACCTGAAGTTATAATAGTTCCTTCAATATGAACCAAAGATTAGCTTGTAAATGTCACATCTCATGGCCGTGTCCCCTTTTGCTTTACATCGCTGCTTGCGTGTGGGGGAATTTAATTACATCCTCCTTAACAATTCGATAATAAGCAGCAACCGTTAATTAAACTAATAATATATTATCTTTTTGATTAACCGGTAACAAAACACAGTCTGGTCAATATTGACGTACAGATAGATACTAAATTAAATCACCTCCGTGGAAGTTTCCGTATACTCCACAGCTGTTTGTTTTTAATTTCGTTTTCCCCCACTATCTTCGGATGAATCCTATTTGTTTTAGAAGGCATAAAATTCCGGAGAAATATTCTGGGCATTGTGTAATAGGTTTAACCTCCTTTCTGGGGATACTTTAATATCTTAACCATTTGAACAGACTGATATATTCTTTTGTTTAGAGGGAAAGCTAGCGTTGGTAATGCAAAGATAACATGCTGCAGAATTAAATGAATCGGTAACTGAAGTTTTATGGCAAACAGAAATGACATGTTTCGGCTTTGTTTTGCTTTTCTTTGAGTAAATTAGAGGTAATTCATTGGCTTTTCTCTGAAAGTTGAAGAGCTAAAATAAACATTCCGAACAGAAAGGCTCTGATGTTTACAATAATTCTTCAAACTGCATTATAAATTTGAGCTTATCGTTAACACTGCTGCAAAATAGTAAATCTGCAAAATTACTTTTCGACAAGCTTTAAAAGATTTATACAGACTTAGTTTTGTGAAAACTTCAGTTATGATTTCAGTATAATAAAACTTTTATATATATATATCAGGTTATTCTTTTGTTTTACGTTGTGTAAAACATCAAAACAAATAACTTAGAAAATGCATAAAAATGAAACTGCACAGACAGTTGTAGTTTCCTTATTATGGCATGGTGAAAGACAGTATCGTCAACCTCGAGTTATATTATCATCCATACAGAGTCATGAATCTGCATTTTTGCTATTTTCACTTATATTTGGTAATAGCTTATTTTCAGCATTTTGCGCTATGTTGAAAAAAAAGATATCAGGTATCAGAATTAATACGTTCTAACTCGATGTTTCTCAAAATCAAGCATTCAAAAACCAAATATTTAAATGTTTTTCTCTTAGCAATAAATTTGTAGATTCATGACTGCAAACAATGGCAATCGTATAACACAAATCAAATTGCTTTTTATAATTGTAATGATTTAGGGTTTTGTTCTGTTACCGGGACCGGATTCAGAAATGTATGAATGTATGTATGTATATACATATATGTGTATGTGTAATACACACACGTACATTCGTGCTTACATATATACATGCACACATACGTCCATACATACATTAGTGAATTCGGTCTTGATAACAGAACAGTACCTGATTTAGTGTACGTTACGAACGCTAATGTGTATAATTATACACTATATTTTAATAATTATTGTTATATTATGTTACAGGTAAGTACCTGAAAAATATTAAGCTTTTTTTTTCTCTCTGAAGGTAGTCTAATTCTTCACGGAAGGTTGTACACGTTCAGAGAAGGCGTTTCACGTACGTTGCTTGTCTGCATAACAAATCGATCCATAGACCTTATATGCTTTACAATATAATTTTGCAAGAATGCCATTGAAGTATATACCGTTAGTATGTGTAACAAAAGTCTTTCAGATGCCGTGTTTCATTTAGCACCCCTAGAGAATTCTTTCTCGAATTCTCATGCATTCATATTATCTTTTGCACCAGGGATAGTCCTCATATGCTTTGCCGTTTTAAAAGAAACACATATCTACAGCATGAATTAAGCTTACTGGCAATATAAAATTTATAATTCAATTGGGTACGTACGTAATAACGCAACCCCCTTGGCGTAATTTGGCGACTTTTCGGCTGCAAATTAATTTTCGCCCCCCACCTTTTTTTTTGGAAAAGATTCCCAAACTCTCGAAATTTATCGTAAATCGGTAAACATCATCATATGAAAAGAAGTCTTACTTGACCAATTCAAATTTGAATTCTTAAGTAAGGATGATACATTAAAAAAATAACCTTCTTCTTCAAATCGTTCTATAGTTTTCTTGCGTTGTTCTTCTCCTGAAGTACACAGCAATCTTTTTTCTCTTAAAAAGGCATCAGAGAATAGTGAGGATTCGAACTCGTCAACAGGAGCTATCTAGGAAACGCATTTTCTCGTTGTTCGTTTTAAAAAATTCTCAGAAAAATTCTGTATTCCTGCAGAGATTTTACAACAGTTTCTTCCATTGCTGGCAAATTTTCCAAGTTCACATTTTAAAATTAAGACAAGAAAAACATCACGATTTTTTTATAAAAATCGGTAGAATTTGGAATACAACAAAAAATAACGCATACGAAAATAGCGGCGTTGCTTGACTGAAGGATTGTTATGAGCATGGTTGCCGGAGGAATGGTTATGCACATGGTTCCTAGACTTTGACATATTCTGGCGATTTGGCGACTTTTATTATAAGTAGCGTTAATAGTTGCGTTAATACGTAAATACCTTCAACTGTTTATGTGCTTCTTTCTTTTAAAATGATTTCAAACATTAAACCTTGATCCTGTCACACGCAACAAGAGATAAAATTTTTACTAAGAAAAGAAATATTTGGTAAAAATATATTTAAGGTGCCCCGTGGCGAAAATTTGCAATTTTTGGCGATTGGACAGCAAGGCACAATTTCAAGATGGCCGTTACACAAAACCAAAATAACAAGCCAAAGAATCCATAAACTCGGCGTCCATGTACACGTCGATCAATTTTCGCTTAAAAAAATCAGAGAATTGTACAAACTCTGCATTGCGCACTCCCTTTGTCTATGTACACATCTATCTATTTTCGCTTAAAAAAATCAGGAGAATGAGGACGTTATATAATGTTAAAACAAAGTTACTCATCACCAATACTGAACAAAATTTGTAGCCAATCGAAGCTCAATAAACTGCATTTTAAATTACACAACGAAATATCATAAAAAAGAAGATACATCTTATCCCATATACGCACTACAAAAAGGAAATATCGACTTACCATATTTAGAAATTTCTGTGTCTTCAGTCTTTGGCACACAAAATTCCTTAACAGCATCTAAAAACATTATAAAATTACCTGAACTAGAATATGCATACTGCCGTCACCACATGAATTCACACAAATAAGAGTAAAAAATGTCCTACTTAGTGCCCGAGTATCGACGGCATTTCTTGCGACAAATCGATTCAAAGCCATCTGAATGATCTTTACGTTAGACTATACGCATTTCCTTCATTTACACACCAGTCAATTAATGTCTTTTTTCCCTTCGTTCCAAATCGTACAGAAACTTCACTTTAATCTCATCACATACACCCATTTTATGGTGTACAGCATAAAATTACCAACGTACTTCCTACCTGACATCCAACGCAGAAATAAGCCCTTACAAATATTTTCCCATCAGTCACATTCACCGCAATTACGCAACCAATGACGTCATAACAGGGTTCCCATAACATTCAACTATTCAGGTTACCATAAATGAAACAACAACTTGGCGATAATCCAAGGGGCACCCTAAAATATAGACTAACCAAATATTTTTATGATTTCATGTTGTTTTTATTTTAGAAAAGTTTAGTTCGTAGATTTCCGAAAATTTACTTTAATACTATTACTATTTATGTTAATTAAAATACTATATATACTCGAATATGCAAAGGGTACTCAATAATATGGCAGTTGAGTAATTCTGTGCATGTATGAATATAGTATATTTCTTATTGTAAAAAATGTGAGTTCACATTTTTTAATGGGCTCTAACATTCCACTTTTCATTAGAGTAAATTACAAAATGTCTTAACGCTTTCAAGCATTAAATTATAATAAGAAAGAAGAGATGGCATTTTTTATTTCAGATTCTAAACTCATACTCGGCAATTACTTTATTCTTGAAAATTTGGAAGACGCAGGTTGTAGATGATGTAATTATTTAAAATATTCCCTGTACTAATTCACATTAAACTCAATTTAAATGTTCTGTTTTCTTGAATCAAGTTTAGATTTCCAGTCAATGCATACCGAAATATATATTTTTGTGCCTGTGCCAGTATGAAAATTAATAAAATATAAACAGCCTTTTTGAAAACTCCAAAACTTGCGGATTTTTTTCACTCCCATTTAATTATCTAATTTATCATTAAATGGATAATAATTCTTTTAACTGAATTATTCCTGAGACTCAATCAATAGATGAGCATTAAAAGTTTTAATTCTTGTTAAAGCATGCTAGTTGTGGGTATTTAATTTTTTGTTGAGAATAATAAGCAAATCATACGTCGCATCAAAACGTCCGTCATGCAGGATTCTGGGAAACATCCAAGCTGTTTCTTTCATGGGCTTTTGGAGTGTTATGATCAGCATATCAGTTCACTAATTAAAACGTTCTGAACTCCAAAAAATAGTTCCAGTTCCGGGCAAATGCACAGTGGATTTTTTTTTTCAAAGCTTCACTCCGGTTTTTCTTCTCATCACAATACTAAGGAAAATTGTCGACTTTTCGCAATTTAAAATTAAAGTCTGAAAAGGAATCAAATTTTATTTTTGAATAATCGGTTTTTAAATCTCAAGCTCAAACAAAATTGACCATAAACGTACGACTATGCGCTTTTATAATGTTTTAGATAACAAAAAAGGCAGCATTGTTTAAAAGACAACATTGTTGAAAAGTCAACATTTTTGAAGCAACATTGTTGAAAACGAAGTGGATCACATCGAACTTTATTTACTTTTATTCTAAATAATATTAGTCTGAATGTAATAGCAATTTACCTCTCCTTCCCAACTCAAGTATTTATATTGCATGAGTGTGTGATTATAATACAGTATTTAGATGCTTGATCTTTAAACAGGACAGGAAATTTATATTAAAATTTAATAAAAATTGTATTTTTAGTTTCTTTTATAGTCTATTGCTTCGTAAATCATATCTAATGTTGCCATTATTATAGTTTTAAATTAGATAACGTAAATAAATATTTCTTTCAAAATATCTATTCAGATGTCGAAATATTGTAAGCAAATAACTAAAAAGCATGCATTCACAAGTTTACATTAAGACAAGGAAACATTTCTGCGGGATAACTTGAAAAACACATTTAAATAAAGTAATTAGCATTGTTCTAAACATAGCACTGTGATATTTAAATAAAGGTAATTAAAATTGTTCTTAGATATAACACAGCGATTGCGAAAATTCATGCAGTTGTCACTGAAATACCCTAAATGTTATTTTATAAAAACAACATAATTTCCTTTTTTTTTATTTTTAATAGGAGAAACTATTTTCTGAAATGTTTTGCACATATCAGAACGTTTTGAGACGTGCTAATCGAACTGAGTAATGTTTTGTTATAATTACCAATCTAATATCTTCCTATAGATATAGGCCAATTGTTCATTATTAATAAAGTGGAAAATAAATTGTCCTTTGTTAGAAAATCCGTCAATCATGCTATTGTTGGCCAAGATTATGAGCTGTCTTTATATGTTATTCATCTTAAGATCAAAACCGTGTTTTGTACTTGTAAGCAGGTTATTGTGTTTGAAGCCATAATTAAATCAATCTTCCATTATCGGAAATTGTAGCAAAACATATTTATATCTTGGAAAATATAATAATGGACTTCAAGGTCTTTCCTTCCAAAGAATATTAGAAATAAATTTTAGCGTCGCTGATGTTTAATTTATTCTCTGACCTATTGATCTGGGAAAAGGTTTTTTGCACGAGCTCTGAAAATTAATATTAACTTTATTTTCAATAATTTATACGTATAACTGCCATATTTGCGAATTAAATATTTCTTAAATAATGCATCGTTTTCAATAACTTATCCCTGTAGGTTTTAATAATATTCAGTATCATTGTCTTACCTCTGTAACTGCCTTTCTAATCAATATAATGTCGCTTAAACAATGCATGTTTTTCAGTAACTTATACCGACTACAATTTTAATATCTTTAGTTTCAGTATCTTATTCTTATAATACTTTACTACAGTGAATACTAGTGAATTTAATGTATTTATATAATGCATGTTTTTCAGTAACTTACAAAAATTTTAATAATTTTCAATTTCAATATTCTTGTAATTCAGTTTCAGTATTCAATATTCTCGTAACAGTTTCAATAATAATCAACTTCAGTGTATTTTCTCTATTGCCATATTGTGAATTTATTGTCTCTTAAATAATGCATGTTTTTCAAATAAAAAAGAATAATTATGTAAACTTTATTTCAATAACTTATCCTTATAACAATTTGAGTAATTTAGCCTTGTAACACTGTTAATAACATTTAGTTTCAGTATGTTATATCTGCCATACCTGTGAATTTAATGCCGATTAAATAATGCATGTTTATCAGTAACTTATTCCTATAATAATTCCAATCAATTTATGTTTCAGTAACTTATTCCTGTAATAGTTTCAGTAATATTCAATTTCACCATCTGATATCTTCCATACTTGTGAATTTAATGCCGCTTAAATAAATTTCAGTAGCTTTATGAGGTATTTCTCCCTCCTTCTTAGCATGCCTTTGTGGTGTATGGTCAGCACGCTCGGCGCGTATTCGAGAGACCCGCGGTTCGAGTCCCGGCGAGAGCATTACTCATTTTTCATCTCTCTTGCTTTCAAAAAATACCTAATGTCTCTACAACTTAGCCTTGTAGTAATTTCAATACTTAATCCGTATAACTGCCATATTTAGGAGTATAATATCCCTTAAAAGTGAATTTTAATAACTAATACTTATCCCATATTTTAAAACTTTCAATTAATAACTAATCCTTGTAACAGTTTTAATTAACTTATAACAATTTTGATAATTTATCCCTGTCATATTTCTGACTCTGATATCGTTTAAATAATACATATTTTTACTTTCTTATAGAAAGTAAAGTTTCATGATTACAATACTTCCTTTACTTTCTTATAGGAAGTAAAGGAAGTATTGTAATCACGAAAAATTCCAGGTATCATATTTCAATGAAAATATCCATTTTGACCGCTATCGAATGCAATTTAACGATGTTTTACGTGACATCTGTAGGTAAGGACAGAAAAAAGGACCCTTTTTCCCCAAACGAATTGGAAAACTCATTTAAAATGGATTCAGAAGAGATTTTTTTCGCGGCGTCTGTAAGTACGTATGTACGTATATATGTATGTATGTATATATATATATATATATATATATATATATATATGTTACCGTGAAAGACCGAAATTAGAGAATGTCGACTTTCACCGGAGAATGTCAACATTCACCAAATACGTCGGTGAAAGATCGAATATTGGATTATATTCTTGTACATTCGGACTCTCACCGGTATATGTCGACAATCACAGATATGCTCTGGTGTAGGTCGAAAAGAGAGGAGTAGACAAAGAGGCGACTGGCTGTTTTACATAAATGCAGTTGTAAATGCAAGGGCCTCTTGTGCAATTCAAAGTATTATAATAGTTTAAGTTGTTGCAATAAATAAGATTTGAATCACATAATTTAGTAAATTTTTTATTACTATTATTTTATTTTCTCATTTAGAACGTATTGTATAATCAAATAAATTTTTAACTTCTATTATTTTCCATTCTCAAATTTTGAATGTATTGCGTGTTTTAAGTTTTTATGTTCTTAAGTCTCAAGTGCGTTTTCTCCTGACTGAATTGCGGAGAAGAAAATATAATATTCTTATATATTCAACATTCACCATTAGTACATGGTGAATGTCGACATTTACAGGTGTAAGTCAGAAATAACAGTATTTGGAAAATATTTCGGACATACACCAAGCGACTATGTGAATGTTGACATTCACCGGTGAAATTCGACATTCTCCAGATTTCGGTGTTCACCGTAACATATATATATATGTGGGGGGAAGCTTGAAGATGTTTTCGTTTAGTGAATTACACCTCCACACCTTTTCCACGCCACAGCAACATTTAATAATATAAAGAAAAAGCTATACAGATTGAATTAGATAACAGTGCTTTAGCGCCTTCTCGCGCTTGTTGGATACAATTCAAACACAGTTCTGACTCAGTTTTGTTATTTTTAAATAAACGGACGGCGCCTACTCGCGCTCGCTACCATTGTCACCACACCTTCACGCGGTTCTCTGATATCCTCGTCTCCACCTCGCTCTCGCTGCAGGCGCACAGGTGATGCCCTCTGGTGGCTATAGAACTCAGGGATCCCACAGTTCGGCGATCCTGACTTTGTTTTCGCCCTCGAAAACACGGAACAGCGACACTGGTACATCAAAACAGAACCTGAAAATAGATTAAAAAAAACAAAAGAAAAGGGAAAAAACCAAAAAATACAAGTTGCGGAGGGGCCGCACAGTCCTAAGCAGGAACAGTCCAGAGTTTCATATGATCAGCTGCCGTAGTTGTACAGCCAGGACCTTCATGCTGTCCTACTTTTTCCACCTGGTACCGGTCTTTGCCTTTTCTCGCTGTTACACGATATGGACCGAAGAACTTTGGTCTTAACTTTAAACCACCTCCATACTGCGTCCTTTGAATGGCCACTAGATCGTCCACGTTGTATACCTGTGCCTTTTTTCTCTTCTTATTGTACGTTCTTCTATTCTCTTCCTGAATTTTTAAGATGTTTTTCCTTGCTTCCTCTCTCATATCTTCTCGATCTTTCATCATAACATTTGTTTCTTCTTCTTCGAGAATTTCAATAATCTTTAAGTCCTCTCGATTTCTCATTTTCACACCAGTGAGGAGCTCAAAAGGGGAGCTCTTTGTGCTTCTGCTCTTAGTGCTGTTCAAGATCCGTTGTACATCTCCAACGTATTTGTACCACTTGGTAGGATCATCTATGGATAATTTGGATAGGACTGGAACCAGAGTCAGATGAATTCTTTCCACCTGCCCATTCCCTCTAGGAACTCCTGTAGTTGTAAATATGTGCTGGATCTTTTCTTGTCTGCAGTACTCTTCAAAGTCTTTGGACGTAAAAGCCGTACCTTTATCACTTATTATTCTTAATGGATTACCGAAAGTTGATTGTTGCAGTTTCAGCTTCTGCAATGCCTCTTGAGCTGATGTAGCCTTTACTGGATAGAGCCACACGAACTTTGTAAATGCATCAACGACGGTCAAGATATGATTATAGTTCTTATTTGTCGAAGGTAATGGCCCTATAAAATCAATGTGAAAAGTGCTCAACGGGATACTCTCTTTTGGTATGGGATTCAACAACCCTTCGCCTTTACCTCGTTTTTTGTCGCACAAAATACACTCTACACAATTTGAAATAACTTGTTCAATTCGTTTTCTAAGGTTAGGAATATAGAAGTCCATTTTCAGCAAATCTTCCGTTTTAGACACTGCGAAATGTCCCTTGTTGTGGATACTACGTATGATTTCTAACTCCAATGCTTCGGGTACCACAAGTAACTCGCGACCACTGTCGAACTTGTATAATACACCATTTTTCACTAGGAAATCTTCCTTTAGTCCTTGCTCGACTAAAGATTTCAGCAACTGGAGACGCTCATCACTCTTTTGTGCAGCTGCAATTTTGGCAGTAACTTCTCCCTGAGAATAGGTAACCATCATGACAGCGTTTCTACTCAATGCGTCCACGTGCTTCATTTGCTGCCCAGATCTGTGAACAATTTCATAATCAAATTCTTCCAGAAGTAACGCCCATCTTGCCACTTTAGGAGTTAAATCTTTCTTGAACATAGTCTTTTGAAAAGCATCGCAGTCGGTATTTATTTTGACCTTAGATCCCAAAAGGTAATTTCTGAATTTCTTTAAAGCTTCTACTATAGCTAAAACTTCAAGCTCGTAACTAGACATCTTCTCTTGTTGCACGCTAGTTTTTTTACTCATGAAGTAAATGGGGTGCAATTGTCCATCATCAGACTTTTGTAGCAATACAGCGCCGAAACCACGACTGCTAGCGTCTGTATGCAATTCTAGCGGTGCTCCTTGTTTGAAAATATGCAAAACAGGACTTGTCGATAAAAGTTCTTTCAACTTGTTAAATGCCTCTTTTTGCTCAGGCCCAAATTTGAATTCTACCCCGTTACGAAGAAGATCACTTAGCGGTTTCGCTATTTTCGAATATTTTGCAATAAATTTCCTAAAATATCCCGTCAGACCCAAGAAGCTCTGAATCTGCTTAAGGTTTTTGGGCTCCGGGAAATTTTGAACGGCCCTTGTTTTTTCAGAAGAGGGGCGAATTGTACCATCTTTAATGATATACCCGAGAAATTCTATTTTTCTTTTTAAAAACTGGCATTTCTTAAAATTAATCTCCAAACCGTACTCTTTGGCTACTTCTAAAACGCGCTTTAACTTTTCTAAACCTTCTTTCTCATTTCGCGCTGGAATAATAAAATCGTCCATGTAAGTAACAACAGTGTCATCCCGAATTAAATCTCTAAACACATTATAAATAAATCTTTGGAACACACTAGGCGACGTGCACAAACCAAAAGGCGCTTTTAGGAATTCATATAAACCTGCATGTGTAATGAATGCCAAATATTTAGTGCAGTTTTCCTCCACAGGAACATGAAAAAAACCATTTTTTAAGTCTAACGTCGAAAAAACCTTTGCTTCACCCAAATGATCTAAAACCTCTTCTACTTGTGCCATGGGAAAAGAATCCTTTACTATTTTTTTATTTAATTCCCTGAAGTCAACGCAAACACGTATCTGGCCCGATTTTTTTCTACACAAAACAATTGGCGAAGCATATTCTGAACAAGATGGCTTTATAATTCCATCCCTTAACCATTCATCTATTTGGTCATCAACAAGTTTTTGGTCAGCAAAAGGAATTCGCCTCGAACGCTGAGAAACTGGTATTTCATCCTTTAATATTACTTTCAGTTTTAAATCTGTACTACGCGGTTTTTCTCGTGGTTTATATTCTTTAATAAGAGTGGAAACAGTATTGCGTAATCCTTGGTCAGTAATGTGCGTTAAATCTATTTCGCTGTCTCCTTCAATGGCTGCAGAAATAAAAGACAAAAAATTCCTTTCCGAAGAGACGCAGTTATTACCACATTGCGTAATCATCACCCGATCAGAGCAGGTGCCACCAAGCTTTTCCAGACATGACGGTGGGAATATGCAATCTGTTATCAACTCATAAACCATTGCTGCCTCTAGTTCAATTTGTTTACCGCTTTCGCATAAAGAAAAAATAAACTTAGCCGTTTCCGCTTTAACCACGTGACCAAAAGAACTTTTGATTTCTATCAATCCCGACGGTATTTTATTCGGACAAAGAGATTTCTTTACAACTATTAATTCACTTCCGGAATCTATTAAACATTTTATTTTCCTACCATCAATCAACAATTCAATAAATTCTAACTCATTCCTAGTTGTATTATCCGATCTAATTTTCAAACCGGACACCTTTTTTTGAGATGAATTTTCTTCCTTACGGTTAGGACAGTTTTTCGCAAAATGAAACAGTTCACCTTTACTCCCGCATACATAGCAAGTACGTTCTGATTTACTATTATTTTGATTTACGACTTTGCACCCTGAATCCCTCGAATTACTCTGTGCTTTTTTAAGATTGTTTTTGGAAAAATTAAACCTTTTATTTTCTGGAGTTTCGATTCGCGCGTTACTGATATCAGCTAAGGACTTACCCCTGGATGAATAAAATAAGTCACATTCTCTACCCAATTGATTAGGTGGGAACCAACTTTGACCCTCCCGAACACTAATATGTTCCTTTGTTTTATAATCAAGCGTTTCATACAACTTATCAGATACAATGAGATCACACAATTTCTTAAAATCATCTACTTCTCTTAACCTACAATAATAATCGAAAGTTGCACCGAGTCGAGACGCGAACTGAACATGCGACTCAGACGAATGTCTCTGAGAATTTTTTAAATTATTCAAACATTCACGCGGTGTCGGCTGAAATTCCCTCAAGGTTAGTGCTTTTAATTTATCATAATCCGCGATTTCCTGTTTAGAAGCATACGTTAAGACATGATTACATTTATCACCTAATAAATTAATCAATACTTCTGATTTTAACTCAACTGGTACGCTTTTAGTAGTAAAAGCTTTTTCAAGCGATTGAAAAAACAAATGCAGAGCTTCCGGTCTCTGAGGGACAGCTATAGTTAGTGTTTTAACGCTTTTGATGATATTCTCTAAACTTCGCGATGCCGGTTCAGAATCTGTAAACACAGCACGATTG
>KK119807.1:78671-93393 GCA_000611955.2 Stegodyphus mimosarum
AAATGTAGGATCGGTACTTACTATCTAGGAGTATGATGTCTGTAAATTTACTTCAGAGATGGTTGTCTAGGGGTTTTCAATAATTAATTCGATTTATAGAAAACTCGAAAATTTAATGGAAGCATAAATAGTTGCTACAAAACAAAGTGATTACATTCATATAAGGAAATAGATGTGATTATTTACAGATGAATACAAATCAACATCTTTTACATTCAAACGTCTTTCAGTCGTGTTACCGTCTTAATGGCGGAATCGTCTGCGTTCTCAAAGAAAAAAGTTCTTTCGCTCAGCTTGCAGCGCCATCTGATTATTATCGACGATGCCATCTCATATATATATATATATATATATATATATATATATATATTACACACATTTATATTTAAAATGATTGCATTATGTTGTTCTTATCATCTGGTTAAGGTTTTTATGCCTTTAGTTAATCTGCATGCAATAATTGTAGAAATATCAATAATTTAAAAGTTGTGTAAGTGCGGCTAAGCCTATTTTTTTACCGTAGCAGCCATATTTATTTACATTTGAAACTTAGCAGAATAGTGAATTAAGTCAGTTTCTGCACCTTCAGTGTCTTTTTGCAAAGTGAGACAAAAAGTAAACTTTGTGTGAGACTGAGTTTTGTGAACCGAAAACTCTGCCTTACTGAACGAATTGCTGGTTTTTGCTTAGAAACTGTAATTTTAATTGTAAAAATTGTTTTAACTGTATTTGGTGTCTTATGTTTTTCTGTATTTTTCAGATTTTAAAGAAGGTATTTTGAGGTTTTATGCATTTTGGCCTTGCCGCGAAGTGAGAACTAAATTAACTGAATGAGAAATATATCTCTAATCAAATTAGAGGAAATAAATTTAAGTGAAATGCAGAAAAAAATGCGTCTAATTTAATATTTCGTACAAGGACGTCATCTGGTCATCAGATTTTTAATAACCTTTCGCTGTAACAATTTTAGTAATTTTCAGTGTTCCAGTAATATATCGCTATAACTATTATATTTGGACTTTAATATCTCTTTAAAATGCATAGTTTTCAGTAACGTATTCATTTAACAATAATAATAACTTTAATAAATAATAACTAACATATTCCTTTAACAATAATAATAACTTTAATAAATAATAACTAACGTATTCCTTTAACAATAATAATAAAAATTTCAATAATTTATTTTTACAACAATTTCAATTAATTTATGCTTATAAATTATGTTTGGATAACAATTTCAATAACGTGCTCTATATCCGCCATATATGTGAATTTAATGTCGCTTAAATAATATATGCATTTTTGTTCACATATGGTGATTTTGTTTTCATAACTCAAAAATTTATGTCTCAGCCTAAATAATTCATGCCCAGTCAAAATAAGAAATTTTGTCATTTCATTTATGTAATACATTTCCTCTTATCTTCCATATTAAATATTACCAGTCTATAAGGCCTGTAAAATGTAATTTACTAAAGACTGTTCTCTTTAAGCAACTTATTTTTGCTTCGGTTTTTGTTTGGATAGAAATTTTTTATAACTTGACTCATTTTGCTCAGTTGCTTCGAATTCTGTTGCATTAGATTTCGCATTCTCCAGGTTATCGCGTTTTTAAGCAAATAACTACCAAAGATTTGCTGATTGTAAATGAAAATCGCATTTTCTTGGTTAGATAAAATATCTAATTTTAGATATTAAACTGAAACCGAAATAAAGATTAGACTGCAAATATTTTGTCTGTTACCCGTCCATACCTATTTCGAAATTAAAAAATGTAGCAACTAAACGAAAAAAGTTATAATGAATGTAACAAAATTTTAAAATACAGTTAAATACTGTTTAGTTAGTGATCAGTAAATGTCTGTAACACTTTATCATCGAACAAAGAGATAAAAAAATAGACTTGAAGATAAATAAAGCACTTTAGAATCAATACCAGTGGAAATTACGTGACGAGAAATTCTGCTACTTTAGCATTAGTCTGGGAAATCAACCTTCCAGTAGCCGAAAGGTCAAAACCCCCTGATCACTGGTATTTCAATCGAGGTTCAAATTCCGATAAATAGGGTGGCTGCCTCAGTGTTTTCTTGGTTTCCTCCATATGTAACTTAAATATGAGCCAGTTTCATTTTGAAAACATCCACAAAGGCATCCTTACTCTCAGGCGAATAACGTTCTCGTACTATTAACCAGGTTATTTGAATTAACCAGGTTATTTGAATCAGTCTGTAAGGTTTTTTTAATGCTTATTAACCAGTTATCTTATCCTTCTTCGTTTAATATCACTTCTACTTTCGTCGGATCCCACCAGGATGCAAATTAGTTAATGGAGAGAGATCTTGAGTTCAAGCTTGTAACAACAAGAACTGGTTGTCTCGCTACTATTCCCCCCTCCAGCGACTGAATTACTTGAATTGGCTTTAGCCTTTTTAGACGTAACTGATGAGTTGAAGGTTTGAGACAAAGCTAATAGGCGGGCTTTGTCTTGCGTATCTAACTAATAAAAAGGTTGAATTTAAACCTTTTTTTGTACTTGAGTTAAGTTACTTAGAGATTAAGACGGGCGATGAATCAGTCGATTTTTTTACAGATCCAGAGATTAAAAATTAAAGTACCTGGGTTCCGTGTATATTAACCAGCGAAATCCTTGAAATCGGAATCTTGGAATCTTGAATAAACATTTAAAGACTTAAGGGGGAAAATGATTCAAAATGTCTTCTTCCTTTGCTTGAACAATTATAATAAATCTCTTAAGTCTCAGTGGATCATAATCGCACAAATAAATTTTAGTGTAGAACTAGTTTAGGTTTAGGTTATTTGCCTATGGCAAAGTACACAAGAACTATCTGCTTAAGGAAAGGGACGCAATCGTGGAAGACTTTGTTAGGGAAACTGGCTCCTATTTATGACACTTATGGAGAAAATTACGAAAAGGAGCCATGTAGCAAGTCCGTTCTCCTGGGTTCGGACTACGAGTTTTTAGTGGTCTTAACCACTAACCCGCTGGTGCGGTATAGTAAAATTAGTTATTTCCAGCCAGTAAAATTAGACAGTTTACAATCCTAATGCATCCCCTTGTCACTAGTATAAGGAAAACTGTAACTGTCCGAATTGCTTTCAAGCAAACTGCTCCCATTAACTGTAAATATTTTTGTATCATATTAAAATACACATATATGGTACTTAATGCAACTTTTTCCTCCCTTGCAGATTGCCAGATGAATATATGCCAACATGGAGAATGCCATGTACTTAACGAAGAACCAGGTTACCACTGCGACTGCGTGACGGGTTACTTCGGAGAAGTCTGCGACAAGTTTGATCCCTGCTCCTTGAGTCCTTGCGAAAACTTTGGCATCTGTCGGAACATCTCCAGCAACAAGTATCGCTGCGATTGCCTGTCCGGCTTTTCGGGAATGAATTGCAGCGACTTCAACCCCTGCGCCCTTCGCCCTTCCCCTTGCCAACATGGTGGTCGTTGCGAGAGCACGGCCAGCCATAAATATCAATGTTATTGCACGAAGGGATATTACGGCAAGACGTGCCAGTTTTTCGACCCTTGTTCCTTAGACCCTTGCCAGAATGGAGGGAAGTGCCAGAACGCTTCTCAGGTGGATTACGTGTGTAAGTGCGTCCCTGGATTCACCGGTAAGTCAAGTCGATAATTCTTTATAATACGGTGAGACTCGATGTTTTAATATTTGTTTCATGCATTATTTGTAGCAGCACATATTATGATCGAGATCTTCCATAATTTGTTCGAAATAGTCCGCTTTGCTGAATTTCGATTGCTAAAATTTTTCGGAATTGTAGTTTCTCGAAAAATACAGTGTAAATCGAAGAATGAGCTTTCACTATATTTCTCGAGAATTCTGTTGACAATGTCGCTTGCAGCAAACTTCGATGCTGTTGCTTGTAAAAACATAAATAATCAACTTCAGTGCTGTCGCTTTTGCAAGTGGTTGTTTAAATAGTAAAATGCGATTCTGTTGCAAGTTGTTTCAATAATCAAATTCACTTTTTGCATAAGTATATACTCGTATTTACTTGAATGAATTCTGTTGCAAGTAGATATTTAAAGAGTCAAATTCAAATTTTTTGATTGTATATATTCGTATTTACTTACTTCTGTTGCTAGTATATATTTAAATAGTTGAATTCAGCTCTGTTGCAAATGGATATTTAAATAATCATTGATTTGTTACAAATCATTGTTGAAGTAATTAAACTGGTTTCCATTATAAATATGCATTTTGAAAATCTGATTTTTGTTGCAAATAGATATTTAAATATTCAAATTCTATTCTGCTGTAAGCAGTTATTTAAATAATCAAATTCGATTTTGTTATCATTAGAAATTTAAATAATCATCGATTCTGTCACGCAAATATATTTAAAGAATGAAATTCGATTTTGTTGCATGTGGATGTTTAAATAATAATTGATTCTGTTTGCAAGTAGATATTTAAATAATCAAATTCGATTCTTTTGCAGCCAATAATATTTAAATAATCAAGCTACAATACTGTGCTTTTTAACCTAAAGACCCAGGAGTAGCTGAGTTGCTAAAACCACCCGATTTTCAACCCATGTTCTAGCCCAGGCGAACGGACTGGCTGCGTGGTTGTTTTATGTGGTTTTACTACCATGTAACATTAATAGGAGCCAGTTCTCTGAGTCCACTTTAGGCACACTCCACAAATGCATCCCTTCCTTTAGGCAAATATTCCTCGTGCACTTTATCCAAATTTTAAAAAAAATAATTATTATGTAATTATTTAAATAAAAGTTACTGTAAAATATAAGGAGTGAAATTTGATTGAAATTGCATTCAAATGCGAAATACGCGATGATTATGTCCTCGAGTTCGATCCCAAATGTTATCGAAAGCAATCCCACAAAATGTAAATATAAATAAATAATCATATTCGATTATTTTACCATTATACCTATATCAAAAGCAGAAAAATTTATAGTTAAAAAGAGGAATTTAATTAAATTTATTTAGCTTTAAATTTTATTTACATAAGAAATGCAAAGTAGCGACTAGCATATGTGAAAACATAATCTCAGACATTGTCTATTTACTTAATTTAAAACAGTTTTATGGAAAACATAGCGCACTGGTCATTCGAGTTTGTTTTTACGGTTATACATTCCTGGATAACTGAAAAAAATGATTCCCTTTATGTAGAATAGATTTAACAGTGCCGCCCAGATGGGAAAGTGGTGAGTGACTTTGTTTATCGTACTAAAAGGCCCGGACCCGAATCCCAGAGAAGGCGTTAATGTTATTTGTTTCTTCCTTTACAAGAGATAACGCTTGCCCACCTGCCGTATGCAGTATACATCTATTCCACTGCTTCTATACAATTACTTAGAATTTTGACTAGATCATTCAATTCTGCCCTAAGGCCTCTCACGGTAGATTATTTTTAGAGGATGTAAATTACATCACATCACTCAAAGACGAAAATACATTCTGTAGAACAGGCAATCGAACTGGAGGTGGAAAGTCAAGGGTAGGCGTGGCTAGCTATGCTCGTAGAGCTAGTTCATTTTAGATTCATAACACTATAAAAGTTCACTAACAAGTTCGCTAGTAAAGTTCTGCTAAAGCAAAGTTCTTTATTTGTTCACTTAAAGCATTCAGGCTTATAGAATTTAATTAATTCTAAGTTCTTTCGAAATCACATAATTTGGTTGCTGAGAAAATTGGAGGTCACGTGCTATTGTTCAGCGAATACTGATGTGTTCTACTATTGTAGGCGGGAAGAATTCTCCTAGGTCATTCACATGATTACAATGAAATGGATTAGAGTCCAAAAACTTTGGCTCTACCAGCTCAAAGTACGCCCACCTATTAGGTGTCTCCATAATCACCGTTCAAAAACTAATGACCCAATTGTAATTATCGCTGCCTACACCCCCCCCCCAAGAAATGTCATCACACAGAATAATATGAACAGTCTTATCAATATTCCGCACCCTGCAATTATTGCAGGAGACTTCAATTCGAAGCACCCAAATTGGAACTCCCGAAGAATAAATAGTAATGGCAATTTCCATTATAACTTCTCCCTGCAAAATGATATTTCAATACAGGGCCCCATGGATCCTACACGTTACCATCATACAGGAACTGCTGAAGTTTTAGATCCTACATCGCCCAGAGACATTACAGAAATAAATAAAATACTGAAGCCACGAAAATCCCCTGGATTTGATGGAATATCTAATAAAGTACTCAAGACACTTCTGCGGAATTACATCGTTCTCATTGCTAACATCATAAATGCCTGTTTGCGTTCTTTCGAAATCACATAATTTGGTTACTGAGAGAATCGGAGATCACGTGCTATTTTTGGAATTCTCCAACAATGGAAGCATGCAAGTATTGTCACTTTCCTAAACTCGGGTAAAAATCCCAAGCATCTCAGTTCCTACCGCCCGTAAGTTTGCTACCCAGCATGAGCAAAAATTTTCGAAAGAGTACTGCAAAGAAGATTAAATCAACACTTAGAAGACAATAAGATCATTAAAGAACAACAATTTGGATTTAGAGCTGGTCACAGCACTGTGCATCAACTTTTAAACGTGACGGAATACATAGCCGATGTCTTCGTGAGGAAAAATACTATTACCATCTGCTTCCGCCTGGATCTGGAAAAAGCTTTCGACAAGGTGTGGCATGAGGGTTTACTCTTCAAGCTACACCTTGCTGGATTACCGCTAAATTTCATTAAATTAATCAAAAGTTATTTAAAAAATAGAACATTCCAGGTCAAGATAAATATTACTCTTTCAAATCGTAAAATTATCAAATCCAGAGTGCCACAAGGAAGTATACTTCGGCCCTGCCTCTACAATAGCGAAAATAGCGCTCTTCCCATTAATTAACAAAAATTCTAAATTGCATACAAAATTAAAAATCAGAATTTAACTTACGTTAATACGACCTATACTACTGTACTCCATTCCTACCTGGATCCCGGTCTTTAAAAACTACAGGAAAATGATGCCAGTATTTCAAAACAGGATATTAAGGCAAATAATCAATGCTCCATCGTTTGTACGGAACGTGCAAATATATAAAGAAATGAAAATTAGATCCATAGCTGATCAGATTCTAACCATGAGCCATAACTTCTACACGAAAACTGAACATTCCAAATATACGCATATCAAAGAATTACTAAACTATGACCCAACATTAGAAAACGCAGAAAAACGTCCACGCAGCATTTTTTCATAATCCGACGTGGTATGGACAACAGTGTAAATAGTATAAATATGTTGTAAATAATTTTACTAAGAGACTTTGTTTCTACCTTGCAAAGACGTGGACTTTTTTTTTAATTTTATTGAAAAGCTATAGTGCGACAGTATAGTGTTTATATTCGTAAATGTGTTTCAATGTGATTTAATTAAGTGTAAAAAGAGACTTTGTTTTCTACTTTACAAAGAAATAGACTTCGTGTATTACTTGCAAAGCTCACCTACCAGTATAATAAGTGTTTCATCTTAAAAGTGTTTAATTACCGCTTCGTATAACTAGTGTACATAGTGAACTATAAAATGCCTCTCCATTACCCCAAAGCATGAACTTTAGAGCAAAATTTTGTGATGAAAACTTTATCAGCTGAAATGCGAACAATTATTTCAAATTTCGGATATTGTTCGGAGAACAGCCTTGTTTGCGCCAACTTGGCTTATTTAAGGGTATGGGCGACATTACATCATGCCAACGGAAGTAAATACTACAGATAATCAAGTACAACAGAATAAATACTACAATAATAAATACTACAGTAATAAATACTAATTACTATACTACAATAATAAATACTACAGTAATAAATACTAATTACTATACTACAATAATAAATACTACAGTAATAAATACTAATTACTATAATAAATACTAATTATTATACTACAATAATAAATACTAATTACTATACTACAATAATAAATACTAATTACTATACTACAATACTCCCTTTAATTACTATACTGCAATAATAAATACTAATAATAAATACTACAGATAAGAAGTAATACTACAGATAATCCCTTACCAAGGGAAAAGTATTACGGCTGTCTACCTAGAGGAAGTACGTCATGAAATGACAACCATTGCCTACCATATCACAATAAGCTGTTTCTCCCTTTAATTACTATACTACAATAATAAATACTACAGATAATCTCTTGGCAAAGGAAAAGTATTACGGCTGTCTTCCTAGAGGAAGTATGTCACCGAATGACAACCTTTGCCTGCCATACCACAATAAGCTGTTTCTCCCTTTTTGGCGTCAAGGCTGTTCTCCGAACATTATCCCAAATTTTACTCCAAACTCAAGCAGCTTAGGTCGTGATCAGTACATGGGAGGGTGACTGCCACGGTTCACTAGCAAAATAACGTCACTAAATTTCGACAAGAAATTATAGTTATCTAAAAATAGCTACCTAAAATCAATGCTCAATTCTCCTTGCGTGCCATTCTATACTTACTGCTAGATTTATTCAGTGTCAGGCTATATTAGAAAAATACCAAATTATGCCTAACTTCTATAAATTGATTCAAAATGAATTATGAAGATGTTTACTACTGTAGCTCCGTCACCAGTCAATCATCTGCTTATATGCTAAAATCTGCATATTCACCAGCTCGAACGGCTTTTCCAGACGTAACTTCATTAATTATTCTTCATGTCACGTACTTCAAAGTACTTGTTATAGCTTCGCCGTTACGGCGTGCTGGTTATCGCCAATATTTTAAAAAATTACCAACACCTAAGGGCATATGCTCAAGATAACTAGTTAAAGCAGAGTTTTGCTATATGCTACTATTACCAATTCAACTGAACTGAACTGAACTCGGCTTTAGTAGCAGCCAATGTCTATAAAAGGCTAGGGCCCGCCATCGGGGGTGGGGGAGGGAACTTAACCATATACAACGAATCTCTCAACTAATTCATTTTCGCAAATAACTGCCTTTCTGCCAGTCCTTTCGAAAATATAATATTCTTTTTTATTTTATTACAAACTTTCATTAAATTATAGATATATAATAAAATAATTGTCACAATTAATAATTAAAGATATAACAGTTTCTTGAATCCATTCAGTGGTATTGAAGTAATGACTCTGAGAATCTGCAGTTGTCTTTTTCAGCGGGAATCACAAAATAAAAACGTGTAAGCAAAGCAACTAAATAAGTGCAACACAAAATCAGAATTCTTTCTACGCTTGTAGATGCTCGGAATATATTTCATTTCGGAATGATAAACATGGTTGGTGCAATTCTGTATATCATCACTCATATTTATGAAACAATTAACGGAGTGAAATTTAGCTGTCTAGTTATTAATTCGAAAGAAAAGATTAAAAAATTCGAACAAAAATATTTATATCCGTGGCTACAAATTTCGGAATTGATTAAAAAAGTATTAAAATAGTATATAAATTTAAAGTTTTTGAAATAATTTTAGACTTTAATAATTTAAATTTCGAACTGTTTTAAAGAAAGCAACTCTTTTGCATTCAATTTTCAATGCAAGCTCACGAAGTGTTAAATTGTCGTTTTTATTTTAAAGGTGGTATTTTTTTAAATTCAGCTTCCAAAAAATAGCTACTAAAGGCCATTCATATTAAAAGTAATTCAATATTGAATATTTTTAAAGGCAACTGCCTAAATCTGGGAATATTTTTCCTGTGTGCTTGTATAAATAAACATTGAATTTTAAAGAATGGGTAAATAAGTGTGGAAATATTCACGAGATGGACGGGGAATGGCTTGGGGTGGTGCTGCCATCTATTGAGGAAAAGGTGAACCGTTATAATTCTCCTGAACTGAAATTTTAAAATTACTTTTAAGTAGGAATTTTTTCCAATTTTTAACTGAAATTGGAAAAATGAGCAATAAAGTAGAATTCTAAGTATCTGGAATTTATTTAGCTAAAATCCAGTTCTCCGTATTTTTCCTCCTTTTAAACCCAACTAGAGTTAACTTTGATTCAATTTATTTGTGTTCAATTTTCACATTTAAACTCTACAAAAATAACAGTAATTCAAATAATTGTAATTCAAAGTACTGTACAGTTGACAGTAAGTTAACAGTAAAGCTAACAGTAATTCAAAGATTATTCTAGATTCTATTTTTCTAGATTGTCTTATAATGTACAGCAAATCATTTTTGAATAAGAATTCTGTTTCATTTTTAATTCCATGTATAAATATTTTGTGGTTGGGTAAAATAGTAACTGTATCCCTTTAATTCTTAATCAAGTGAAAATAAATCATGTTTTCTTCAATTAAAGATAATTTCGTTGCTTAAATTTACTACATACAAAATTAAAATGAGATTTAGAGAGGTCTAAGTAAATAGAAATTAATTTTATCATTTTAGTTCATATAAAATAAAAATTAATTTTTTGTTTAAACATGTTTAAATTCATTTTCATTGTTAAATTTTGTCAAAACCTGTGCTATCTGTTTTTCATTTTTTGGGAGGATATATTTTATTTTATGTAATTATGTCATATTTATGAAATAAAATACTAAAAACAAAAATTTGCCATTTCCTGCTTATTGTACGTTGAACCTTTATTTTCCAAATGAAAAAAAATTTTAACTTATTTATCGAGCCTTTCAAATATTCGTTAAAAATATTGAAAGGACGATCTTGATGGTCATGGATATGGAATCTTACTTAATGCAAGGCTCACTTCGCAAATTTAAAATCTAATATAATTTGTAAATAAAAAATGTGTTTTCCCACTTTTACGCTTGTAACTTATTCATAATTTTAGTGATTTTTTTCATTGCATTCCTAGGTAAACAATGTGAAATTGATATCGATGAGTGTGCCTCTTCCCCGTGCAAACACGGGGCTACTTGTCGTGATGGAATCAATGCATTCCACTGTCGTTGCTCGCCTGGTTATAGAGGAAAACGCTGTCATTTAGTTGGTAAGTTGATTTTCTCCGTTACGAACGTTATTTCTTCACTTCTGTCTCTTTTTTTTATTTTTTTTTTTTTTTTTTTACTTGAGCCTGAAATACGAAGATGATTCTGAAAGAAACTCAAAAATTCACCGTTTAATTATAACATCTTGCAACATATGCATGAAAGTGTCCTACAGAATTCTATAAAAAATACGACGTTAAAATTCTTAAGAATTTCAGACGAATTTTTTATAAACTAAGTCAGAGATTTTCTATAAAATTCTATAAAACACTGGTTTTGAGATAAGTCGGTATTAACTCCCTGGGGGCCCGTGAACATTTAAATGGGTCTACAGTGATCAAGGGGTCGATTTGGGGTTGATAGACGAATATACGCAAAGAATTGATCGACATAATCAATTGACATAACCACTGATTACAAAATTGCGTTCCATATTTTGGTTAAAAATTGACTTTGCTAAATTTATACCAACATAATCAAATGTTTGTTACTTATTTTACTATTTTTTTAATTCTATTTGATTGGGCAGTTGAATAACCTGTGATTTAATGGGGTTTTAATTAAAGAAAATTAATTGTTTATAATATACATAAATACTTTGAAACGAATACCATAATTTATTTGTCTTTTATGTTATTTCTACAGTAGCAACAGATCTAAATTCATTCTGATCTGTACGTATATCCCTTGATATTTAGGTATATATTTAGGTATCCCTTGATATTTACGTAGTAGCGATCGTTAGTTATTCGAATTATGGCTGAAGAGTGATTGCCTAACGCTCAGGGTTGAATAAGAAATATAATAATAGGTGTATTAAATTTACTATGTTTTCCTGTGTCTCCTTATCCGGGGATGACTACATTTAAATAGTTGCGAAAACTACCTTGGAGTAAATACCTGATGTAATTTCAAATAACGCAGAATATTAATGCGATATGCATACATACAAATTTTCAAACAATTTTATTACCGAAGCAAAAAGTTATTTTTTAATTTATTGAATGTTCATTTATGTTTGACTATATTATAACGTTATTTACCTTTCTTCGTATGTTTTCAGTATTATCAGCAAGCCATTTTGATGTAGACAATTACGATTAACACTAACCGTTCAATGATGGTTAAATCACTTAACCCTTCAAATGTTAAATTTCAACTAGAAATATGCATATTAACAGGAGCTGAAGAAGGAAAAATTCTAGTTGGAATAGAGCAGTTCATGGAATGTTAGGAATTTTGGCAAACTCTTAGCTGTTGAACAAATTATCCCAAAACCTTTATCAGTAGGTCATTAAGACAAATTTTCTGATAAAAAAATGCCATTTTTATCATAAATTTTTCAAAAAAAAAGTGTTATTTAACAGCATCTAGGCTATAATTCAGCATGGTACACATTCTGTTGTAATTTCACCTACATAATTAAATGCATATTCAGCGGTAGTTTCATGGAAGCAAACTAAAACAAATTTAATCAGTTTTGTCAGTACTAAGTAGCATTTTCCGTCTTTTTTCAGTGACTTAACTCTCGACTTTCTTTGGACTGAATAGCTCAGCCCAAAAATTTACATAAATGTTTGTTTGTTTGTGTTTATGTAAGACAACTATTTGATAGTTTCTGGCTTCTTAATCTAACATGTTTTCGTCTTTTGAAATGTCAGTGTATTATCTGCTAATTTCATCACAGCAATGAAAGTAGTTGTTTCGCAGAACAGAACAAGATTCATGCCGTTAAATTTGATTAAGACAGAGTTCTTAAGGGATATTTTTTCACATCATAATCAGCACACTCTATAAATGCCTTTTTTAAAATGCCGTTCCATCCTTTTTTCTTTTCTTTTTTTTTTTTTTTTTTTTTTTTTTTTTTTTTTTTTTAATTTATTCCTTTTTTTTTTTTTTTTTTTTTTTTTTTTTTTTTTTTTTTGATGGATTAGCCTTTCCAGATTTCCTAAAAATGTGTACTGTTTCTATATCAAAAATATTAAGCTGGGTTTTAATCTTCAAGAAAACTGTCCAGGAAGGTTAGCTGCCCATACGATGAACATGATATATACGATCTGCATCACAGTAAATAACAAAGTAATACGTGTGCACGCAGTTCACAAATTTCTTATGTGTGCCTGCATTTTCCCAGATTCAGAATTTCCGGATTTGAAAAAGTAGGAAATCCAGAATTCTGACTAAATCCGGACCACAAACCCCTGTCATCAAAACTGCAAGAGTGAATAAGTGCATTTTTGGTAAGATGCCCGCATTACAAAAGTTTTGAAATTATGCAAAAGAAACGCTGTTATAAAAATCATAAATATTATTACGAAATGTCCAGACGCGGTAAGACAGCTTCCCCGCAAAGTAGATCTAGGTTGCCAGAAAATGGCAAAGGAAGGTAGGGTTGCCATATTTGGCGACAAAATTGACGATATGCCATAAACGTATGGAGAACCTTCTGGAACAATTTCTTACTGTTTAACTGAGAGTGTTCTCGAACACAAGCCAAAAGCTATATCAACCTTGCCGGTACACGGAAAGTCAGTCAGTTAGAACTCTATCCAGTTGATAGTCAGTCAGTGCGTGCCTAGTTACGAGCCAGTTGATAGTCAGTCAGTGAGCGAGTGTCTTGTAGTCTAGTGCCGAGTTAGTCGTTGAGTGCATCGAGAGAGTCTCTTAGTGTATCGCGAGTTAGTGTATCGTCGAGTTTTATCTTGGAGTGTGTTGAGCTCCGAGAATGACCGAACCCAGTCGGGAACTGTACTGTAATGTATCGTCGAGTGCATCGCGAGTTGTAACGTGGAGAATCCCGAGAGTACGTAGGATTCCGAGAATGACCGAGCAGTCGAAAGAGTTGGGAGCAGTACTCTGATGCTTTGCCGTGAAGCTGTCTTCACCGTTATAGCCTGATAGTCTGAAGGCTGTGTCGCTGATTGTTTCAGGATGTGTATAGTAGTTCCTCGACGACTGTAAACGTGATTTTGGAACTATTTTGAATAATACTGGCTAATAAATTCCGCTTTGATACTTCATCAAGTGTCGTCGTTATTCATTCCAAATCCACGAACCCCCTTAACGTACGTACGAAGAAAAAAGCGTAGCAATATCATGTCTAGATATAACAAAAATAGTTTCAATGTGTTCTGCCTTATTTTAGATTAAACGCTTATTATGGTAATTTTTCCACGAAAGTCTGTTAAGAGTTTCAAGTAAATTATTACTGCCGGTTTATCATATATAATCAAAATCTAATATATTGTTCTCAGTCATGATTGTACATTGCATCGTATATTTTATATGAGTTTGAAAAACCAAATTTGAGAAGTTTTGAGTTATATTATAATACAGCGTTTCTTAGAATTCTCTTCAGAGCTTCGAGTACCTTTCACTTTATCTCCGTGATATAAAAATCTTAAATACTAAAATTGAAAAGTTTTGGATTTTATTTTAATATAGTTTCCATTAAAACTGTTATGAGTTTCAAGTAAAGTGCCATTTCTGACAGTCTAATTTTACCCAAAATCTAACGAATTTTTTATATGAGTGCAGAAAAGTTACATACGGAAAACTGAAAAGACTGGAAGTTTGATTTAAGAATTATCGGGGACAAAATAATCTTCAAACACATACAGACAAACATAATTGTAAAAGTTGTAAAAACGGGTTGTGAGTACCCTAATTCGTGCTTATTCACTGAATACTCACTATCGAAGTTTTAGACCAGAAGCATCACCTTATTTTCTATATATATATATAT
>KK119807.1:93431-115604 GCA_000611955.2 Stegodyphus mimosarum
TTAGCGGCTACTAACAACTATGCAATATCGGCATTTTGGCATGTCAAAGAGCTAAACACATATCACAAGGCTAGTAGTTTTTTTTTTTTTTTTTCCAAAATGAGGAGAGACATGGGTTTGTTTTAGTTCAAAGTTTCACCGATAGATGGCGCTATTCCTTTCATACTGTGAGAAATTGAAGGGAAAAATTGATATTATACAGTATTTGTTTGATATCATTTTCGAACATATTACAATACTACTAACAAAGTAACAGTCATTTATGAGTTCACAATTCTACATTTTAAAAAAGAGTGGAACATGTAAATGATTTTTAAAAACGCCATTTAAAAAAAATGTTAATTTATACATTTTCGTAATAATATTAATACAACGCCATCTATAGGTAAACGCTTAAACTAAAGTATATTTTAAATCCTCAAAATAATACCACTGTGATTAGTCTTTTTAGTGCAAGCGTCATTTTAATACCTCCATTTTTTTATTTTATGCGATTATTTAAAATGTTTCCAATTTAGAAACACCCTTCATTTATCAGTACCTACGTTTGTGGCCTCAGTTTGAGAATTGTATCCTAATAATTTCGAAATTTGCCATTCGTTTGCAAGTTTTTGAAAGTTTAATAAATTTTAAAACATATTCTAGTACAATCTTTCGCAAATAAAATCAGTACATTCGTGGAATCTAATTATTCAAGAACTAACAATAATTGCTTTCAATGCCAGTAGCCACCGATATTCATTATTCTTTAATCACAATCCGTTTAATAACAGTTCCGAATCGTTCTTTTCTTTCTTACTAATATGTTTTGTTTCCTAATAATTTACTTTTTCATTTTCTTACTAACTTGTTTTCTTACAAATTTGTTTTGTTTAATTTGCTAATTTATTTCCACTACGTACTAAAATTGGTAGCAAGAAGACTTATGAATATCATCTTTTTCTTTCTTACTAATTTGTTCTGTTTCCTAATAATTTACTTTTTTATTTTCTAACTAACTTGTTTTTTACTAATTTGTTTTGTTTAATTTGCTAATTTGTTTCCACTACGTACTAAAATTGGTAACGAGAAGATTTATGAATATCATCTCTTTCTTCTTTCTTGCAGAACACTGCCCTCCTCAAACGATTCACACCAACAAAGGAGTGTTTCGCTGGAACTCCACTTCCCACGGGAGGGCCCATCTGATCGAGTGCCCATTTGGCTCCATATTCCCGGATCGGGAATCAGCAACGGGGTTTGCCAAGAGGCGCTGCTATCTGCTGTCCAACGGTTCGGTCGCTTGGGGACGTCCGGACCTGTCCAGTTGCAGAGAAGAGGTAAGGAATCATTCTATTAGTTCCTCCTCTCCCCTAAGCCATCTAGCTTCCTTTACTAGAGGTGCAAAAGGGATTAAGAATGACTCTAAGATCTCGAAGTTCCGCACTTGCGTTGGTCTTTTCATTTATGCGCCGTAGCTAAAGTGGACATTTGTTTTATTAGTAACTTAAACATAGCTTTTATCCAGGTAGAAATTTTTCATGATGGTGGTAACTTAGGTAGTACTGAAATTTGTACCATTAAAAGAATTACGTTTCATAATATGCATATTCGTACCACTCAAAAGGTAATATTTCATAATGTGCAATACAACTTTTAAATGTCAAATCATGGATTTGATTTCAATTATTTAACTTCTGTCTTTTTAAAAAATTATGTACTTCTTTTTTTCTGTCTCTTTCTATATCTTCTTTTTCTCCGTATGTTTGGAGCTGTCATTAGCAAAAGAAAAACTTTACACTGAAGACCTATAAAACTTGTTTAGTTTTAAACTAACCAGTTCCGTTCAGTTATTTACCTTTTCTATTGTCTCTCATTTCCATTTCCTGCCAGAATGATATTTCAGTTTCGCGTGCTATGCAAAGTAGGGTAGAAAGATAATATCTAAGCTGGTGTCTGAGTTATTGCATACAAAGCGTGTTTCGGCCATTGATATTTTCGCTGATATTTAAAACTTGCTATTTTACTGTCGTGCATATTAATTGCCGGTTTATGTACGTCGATTAAAGGGCTAAGAGCCAGCTCACGTTATTCGTTATCGCGTCGGTGGTAGGGCGAAGAGCAAGCTCCCGTCGCTCAGTTTTTCTCTGTGCAGCTTCGGCTGATTATTTAATTTACGCTTAGTTTTAATTTTGTATTTCTTTTTTGAGTTACAGCCAAAAGTACTGTCTGAGTTTTGTGAGCACCAGGAGTTCCGACTGTAAATTATTTCTTGAGCTGAATAAAAAAGTCTTTTCACCCTTCATATGAATTGCCCTTGATGAACCGCTTCTTAGTGAACCGCTTCGCAGTTGAAGCGCAGATCTAGCTTGCAAAAGTAATCTTTAATTTATAAGGTATTTTAATTTATAAGGTATTTATAAGGCCTTCTTAGCATGCCTTTGTGGTGTAGTGGTCAGCACGTTCGGCGCGTATTCGAGAGGTCCGTGCTTCGAGACCCGCCAAGGACATTGCTCATTTCTTCAATTTCCTTATTTCGAAAAATTCTAAAATGATTCTACAGCGGCGCCCAAACTAAAATAAAAGATGGTGGATGATGATTCTCCACCACCAGGATTTGGATCCCCTAATCCCCAGTCGCCCTTTAAAAGGGGAAGTATGTAAGGTATTTCTCCAGCCTTCTTATCATGCCTTCGTGGTATAGTGGTCAATACGCTTGGCGGGTGTTCGAGAGGTCCATGGTTCATGTCCCGGCGAGGGCACTGCTCATTTTACACATCTTCTGCTTCAAAAAAATCCTAATGTATCTACAAATTTAGCTAGAATCTTACAATATTTAACAACACTACCTATCATTTATTTATAAATGCCTGACTTTTGTCGTTTAAGCCATTAGCTATCTTGCTTTCCAGTACTTCTGGGTGACATAATTAAAACTGATAAGTGCAGAGCATATATTTAAATGTTCTTTGGTTGTCTCGAGTTACAAAGAAATGGAGATAAGTGTTACAGTCTCCAGGTCTGTTAACTGGTAGTTCACCCTACTCTCTTAGTAACGAAACAGGGGATATATGGTCTCTGTGTAGGCATAGCCATCTTTTTAATCTACCACAATCAGTATAATAATGGCCATCCTGGCTTCAAACTATAATCAGGATAGAAATGAATAAATAGGACACCAGGACTTTGCCTAAGGGTTACAGGTATAGTTCTCTCACATTATTATGTTATATACAGATACTGCAAGAAGTAATGGTTATACGTAACATTGTCTTATCTTTTGTGTAATGTAACACGAAAGGCCTCAGTGAAGCTTCGCCGCAAAAACATAAATAAATAAATAAAAGTAAATAAAAGTTTACCGAAACAAATCCACTTAACATCGAGGTAAAATGGCTAGCTTCAAGCTAACGATGGTTTTTGACGACTGACTTTGTCTCGAAGTTTGACCCGAAATTGCCAGACTACGTTTTGGTCAAACCGCTGTGTAACTATAATTGGTGTTATAACCATGCAGTTGTAACCATGACTCTATGTAACTGTAACTTCGAGCAATTTCGGGAAATCGACGCTACTGGAAATTTCTCGGTGGCCAGGGCAAAACTGCATCAGAACCGAGAGAGCATCAGTTCTCAGTTTTTAGTTCAGAGTTGGCTTCGGAGTATTAATAGATCGCCATGCGAGATTTGCTCTTTAGATGCGCTTTGCATTGCGTTGTGTTTAATGTTATTAGTAGTTTAAAGTGGTAGCTACTGATTATGCTCTGTGATACTAAAAAGGGCTATGCGAGTACGTTTGTGAAAATTACCAGCCCTGTAAAGTGTTTTTTTGGGAGACTAATTTTATCAAGCTATCATCCGTGCTATGCGCATTCAATTCATTACGAACTCGTACGCACGTAACAGTACTAAAATACATTACAATACGTGAAAATAACAATACATTCTAAAAGAGTTCTTGATGAATATATATTTGCGATTTCGTAAGAACCTATTGATTCCGTAAAAACTACCTCGGCAAGGACGCTGCAGAAGTTTTAGATGAGTAGCTTTATTAGTATACAAACTGCTTTAATTTTCGTTGTGGTAAGATAAGCCATAGGAATCAGAACCAATAATGTGCTGCATTATCTGCTTAAATTATTACGTAGTTATGCACCACTGAATTTTATTTGATTTTGATGGAGAGGGACTATCTGCTGATCATACAACTGCTTTAATTTTCGTTGTGGTAAGATAAGCCATAGGAATCAGAATCAATTATGTGCTGCATTATCTGCTTAAATTATTACGTAGTTATGCACCACTGAATTTTATTTGATTTTGATGGAGAGGGACTATCTGCTGATCATACATGTCTGATAACGCCAAAAGATCACAGATTGGCTTTTTGCAGTGCTTATTAGACAGAAAGGGGCAATCGAATAAGTAAGATATATAAGGTCCTGAAGTGTCCTTTTAGGCTCATAGACATACCACGACCTTGATCTATTTGATCTCATTCTTGTTACCAAGGTATGATCATGTATTATATTAAAAGCAATTTGACGCTGAATTCCACCTCTTCGGCAAAATAGGTTTGCTCGCTCACTCCCATCGTGGCTCTATTCTTATTTATTTGTTTATAAATGCCGAGCTTTTGCTATTTAAAACATTAGCAGTCTTGCTTCCCTGTAATAAATCAAACTACGCTGCTGGCCACCCAAATTGCAACACCAAGAAAGACAAGAGATATCACAACAAAATTTATTTAGTAAATAACGTGTTGACCAAGTATCAAATGATTAAATTTATAGGCTTCTGTGAAATGTCGTTCCTTCCAGAATCAGTAGCCAGATTAGCCGCCATTGTTGGAGATCACCGTTCCCACACGCCTCAGCATTGATTCAAAGAGACTTTGGATGTGTTCTTGGGGTACAGCAGACCAAGCAGCTTCCACGCGTTGCCAAAGTTGTAATCTGGGTCAATCGTTCAGCAACCATGTACCACATGTTTTCTGTCGGCGAAAGATCCAGGCTTATCTTCAGGACTCTGGGCAAGCCCCGAAGGTAAGGAAGGACAACTGGCTCCAACACCTCGGAGATGTAGCGCTAGCTGTTTAAAGTACCGGCAATGCGTACTGGAGGAGTGCGAAAGTGATATCCAGTATCGCCCCATACCATAATACCCGGTGCAGGACCAGTGAGGCGGTGCATAACACAGCTGTTTAGCACCCTCTCTCCACGGTGTCTCCAGACTCGAATCCGACCATCGTGGTGTTGTAGACAGAAGCGTGACTCGTCAGTAAAGACAATTTCATTCCATTCTGCCTTCCACATCCTTCTTTCATCGCACCATTGGCGGCGGAGACGTCTGTGATTCTGCCGCCAATGGTTAAGTAAGAGGATGGTGTATAGACGAAGCAATGGATGTCTTGCGGACAGACCACTCTGCTGTAAACGGCGTCGAATGGTACGCGCAGACATTGGATGATGCGTTATAGACTGAATGTGCTGTGCTATGGTTCGTGATGTCACTGAACGATCCGTCATTGCCATACGCACAATGTTCCTGTCATCACGTGAAGTGGTGTATTGAGGTGGATGCGATCGAACACGGAGGTCCGTCGTAGCCTCCTACATCCGAAGGTCACATATCCGCATTACAGTTATTTGGTTTCGTCCGACACGACTACCGATTTCCCTGAAAGATAATCCACATTCTCGGTAGGCCATTCACTATCCTTCCTCTGTCGAACTCGGATACTTGATCAAACGATGATCGCTGTTTACTACGAGGCATAATGGATCTTTTTTTAAAAAAAACACAAGAAAAACACAATTGCCGAACCTGAAATCGTCGAAAACTCCAAGCCTTAAATAGCGCTTTGAAGTGGCGCCGCAGGCGCGTTTGATGTGCGTCTGCGCTGAAATTCTAATCATTTGTATATGCCACCTCCGCTAATGCATGTTGTAAATTTCATGGTATTTGCATGCTTCCTTCAGGGCGTTGCATTAACGATGGCCAGCAGTGTATTAAATGCAGAGCATATGTTAAAATGTGCTTTGCCCATAGCTTGCCCAGAAATGTAGAGAGAACACACTTTGAAATTCTTGAATGTACTGATGAGCAATAAGACAGTCATGCGCAGACAAAAGCCGAAATGATACATACTATTTATACATGTTTAGATCGTTTTTATTTATGGGATTATTACATATAGCGAAGCTATAAGAAACTTTTCTGAGAAACGGGTTCCTTCCAGCACTATTTTAAATGCGAGTGTTTAGTCAAAATATCGAGTTTTAACGAAAGTTTCCCGCCACCACAAATATGATCTGCGTAAACAATTCGCACTGGCGTGTTTAATCATATTTGTCAAATGAGGTTTGGCATTGAATATAAAGAGACTGGTTTTTGAACGCTGTGTTGTGATATTTGTAAAAAATTCTCGTTATAATTAAGTGCAAGGTATCTGAAATGGAACTATCACACTGCCGGATTAGAACCATCGTTTATTTCCAGTTCTGTTGCAAAAGATCAGCTACAGATGATCAATAAATGTGTACAGCTTTAAGTACTAATGCTGTATCATATGAAACTGTGAAGAGTTGGTACCAAAAGTTGAAAAACAAGAACTTTTACGTTCAAGAAGCAGACCGGTGTACTAATGTTGATGAGGCTCTCCTGCGAGGACTTTTGCAAAAGTATCAGTACGCAACCACTCGAGAGCTTGCTAAGGAGTTAGATATTAGTGCTATGTCCATTAGTTACGCTATGCGTCCCATAAGCTTGATGCACAAGGTCAATCGCTGGGTGCCGCATGAGCTGGCTGAAGCAGATAAGGACAGACGTGTTCGGGTTTGCACTAATCTACTAGAATATCAGCGAAGGACAAATTTCTGGACCGGATCGTCACTTTTGATGAAAAGTGGATTTACTTCAACAACACAGGCCGAAAAGGGGGTTGGTCCTCCGTGAGCCCGTCGGCAGCGTCGCAAAATGCAATTTGACTAACAAAAAGATCATGCTTTGTACCTGGTAGGATTGCCAAGGTATTATCCATAAAAAGTATCTGGAAAAAGGTAAAGCCCTGGACAGTAAGTTATACAGCTAGTCCGTGCTGACGTCCAGATGCTACTCCGTGTTGACGTTGAACTGAGTTCCGGCACAAAAAAGGTAATGTTCCATCAAGACAATGCAAGACCACGCGTGTCTTCATTCGCCGGCTGGACTCTGTACGAACTCGAATAGGATCTTTTAGCACACCAACCGTATAGTCCAACATCGCTCCTTCGGACTTCTACTTTTTTTCACACCCGCAGCTACATCTTACTGGTGCTATCTTCCATTTTACGCAAGACATCCAAAATGATCAGTTTTTGGACTCACGGCCACCAAGTTTCTGGGGCAAAGGCTTTGAAAAACTACCAAAACGTCAGTAGCAAATCATGGATTTGGGTGGTGATTACTACTCCCCCCCTCAAGGAACTGCTGCTTTTACGTTTTGTTTTCTAACTTTATTAAGAGCGTTTTTTGGCGGAAAACGTTTCTTACAACAAAATAGTTGCATTCAACAATGGGTTGTGGGTACGTACTCTTGACATTTAACGAGGCCAAGGAAAATGTTCTACTTCCAACTTTGTCTCTCGTAGTTCTTTGCCAAAAGATTGGTCTTCGGGTAAGTCAACCGGTCAGATATCCTGGAAGGTAAAATTTTCCAGAAATGTTTCTTTCGACGCGCAGTTGAGAATTATTATCAGCATCTGAAAGCGATTTTAGAAAATCTCGTCTGAACAAATTAAGAAATTCTATCCAATCTTCATGCGTAATTTCTCATTTTCTATCCGTATTAAAATAGTATACTGTTTTTTGTGTAACAAACCTGTAGATTCATAAAGTTATTTAAAAGTAGGAAACACGAAAATTCAGCAGTGCCCTGTCAAGATTCGCACTCCAGATCTCCTGACTGTTATCGGGCGTGTTTCCAATTACACCACGAAGGCGAGCAGTACAGGATGATAAATTCTTTATATTCTCGCCCACTTAAAGGCCGACTGGGCAGGAGGGGATTCATTCGCCAAATCCTGCTGGTGATGAATTATCGTCCACCATTTATCGTCACATTTTAGTTCAAGTGTTATTTATAGTATCGTTATAGCTATTTGTAGGTTTATTTCGGATAAGGAGACAGGAAAGATCAGCAGTGTCCTCGCCCGAATTCGAGCTCCGGACTCTCGACTGATAATCTGGCTTACTTTGAATTACCCCGAAGGTATGCGATAAAGGAGAATTTTCTTATCTAATTATTTTATATCGCATAACCTCTATCCGAAGAAAGTGAACTCATCGAAAGGTGCAGATGAATTATGTAAGTCGAATTTAATATAGAAATATAGGATACTAGGAATAAGTAATTAATTTTAAACAACATGTCGAGAATAGCAAAGAGAAATTGCATGGATAATTTAAGGGGCTACTTTGCTAGGCTTACAAAAAGCAGTGAAAATGTTAAAGCTGAGTAATGTTATTATTAAAATAAAAAGAGTTTGCATGGTTAGTTTAAAGCGAAGAAAATATCTCAAGTATTCATAGCAATAAACAACTTTTCAATAGAAAACAGGTGAATTTTAAAAATTTTCCTTGCGTTTGGAAATTTTTAAGTATTCTTCTAACGTAAAATGGTCCAAACCCTTCTTAGATTCCTTCGAATCCTTAAAAATATCAACAGAAGAGCTCCTATCTTCATTTTTCAGTTTTGTTTTGTGTTAAGCTTTTCTGAGCTTTCCCCAAGTGGCTACTTGTTGCTTCCCTTTGATGTTATTATTAACTTCAGGTATAGTAGAAGGTAAGATCCCTGGTTTAAAAAAGATTTCTGTTAAAAATATTATGTTTCTTAATCAAGCTATTCTGACAGGTTTTTATTCCTGAGGCATTTAGGCACTTCAGGAAGCTTAGAGAAAAACTGTTTATAAATATACTAAGAAAGTCCTGAATCTCTATCAAATTGAGTAATGATTTAAATTAAGATTATCAACCAACGTAACTGTGTCCTGTCCAATGTCATTGTCTTCAAGCCACAGTGATCTGTCTCGAATAATTCTTTGATGTGTTTATATTAACGTTAACTCGTTTGATCGCGCGAACAGAACTAAACGTTTTTGCCGCTCCAGTGTTGATGTTAATTCCTTGAATGCAAGAAGAGAACTAAAATATTTTGACTGCCCAATGATCCCTCTAAGACTATTTTTGATTACTCGCATTTCAAAAACATAACTTGTGAAAGTACATATTTTTTCCCATTGCCTTTCTTTTTTCTTCGCCATCTTTTTCTCTTTATCTTTCTGAATAATATTAAAATTAAATCATAATAACAATACTTATAAAATCCTTTTAATTGTATCATTGGAATCCTAAAATTCCCACTTTTAAATGTATAAAAATATCATTTTAATTGTTTTCCTTTTTTCCATAAACTTTTTAAAACTTAGAATTCCATTTTAATCGCTTTACAAATCGTTGCCAACCGCGGCTTCAAAATAAAAATTAATTAAATTAAACATTTTGATATTTTCCAGTATTTTCTAATACTGAGTTAGTATTTTTGAGCATGAATAGTTAGTATAAACTGTACGAATAAATATGTAAGAAGAGCAAAACAATTAACCGAAAATTTGAAATATTTTATTACAGCTCTTAGCAATAACATTTTTTACAGGTAAAGATAGTGAGAGCAAATCCGGATATGTTCATCATCGGATATCATCAATTTTTATCCAAAATATAAATAATATAATGAATACAGGGTATCGCAATAACTTAACATTCTATAAACGTGAACATTGACTGCGCCCATAGCAAACGCATTTTTTTCTCTCCGATTTCTCTAATATAAAATTTTTAACTTCTTCATATTAGTATTCAATAATTGCTTATTGTATTGACATTAAAAATTTTCGTATCGAAATCTTCAGGCAAAATTTTTGGACCGTTACGTTACGCAACTATGAATATATCACTCCCTTAGTAAACGTTGTCTTTGTGCAAGAAATAAGGTCTTTCGTCTGTGTTCACTTCTTTTGTACAGGGAGCAGAAACTTTGACTCCACACTTGATAAAATTTAACACGACCACTTCGGACAACACTTTTTTTACTACTCACTAATATATTACAGAGAAAACTAGAAGGTTTATACAGCGCCCTCTCTCGGTGGGCAGTGGATGTCGTAACACACTGGGCCCCCATGACCCTGTCATCAGCTTAACTAGAAATTAAACAAACTGAAATATAAATGCAAACATTAAATTAAGCTTCAAATTTATATCACACATAAATAAATGAAAGAAATAAATCAAAGCAATCAGTCATTCACAGGAAGTCGGACCAGTTTATGGATTGGTCTCTTCATTTCACCTGAAACAGTTTTTAAGTTCACTGCTCTTACTCTATTGTCAGTTCCTCTATAAGTATGAATTACTCTTCCCATTTTCCACTTAAGTGGCGGCAAGTTTTCATCCTTGATTAGCACTAAATCATTCACACGTAAATCGGCACTGGGGAGTTTCCACTTGTTGCGCACTTGCAACTGAGTCAAATAGTCCTTTGACCACGATTTCCAAAACGATTGCGAAATCTGTGTGACTAATTTCCACCGCTCACGAATGGGAATTTTCTCATTTGTAACATCAGGTTCAGGAACACTCTTTAACTCGGAACCGATAATGAAGTGACCCGGTGTAATGACAGAAAAATCATTTGGGTCCTCAGAAGCAGCCACTAAAGGACGGGAGTTAAGTATGGCTTCAATCTCCACCAGACACGTTGAAAATTCTTCTTGTGAGAGGATCTGCGATCCTATAACACGTCTCATGTGAAACTTCATGGATTTAACGGCAGCCTCCCATAGGCCTCCAAAATGAGGGGCTGATGGAACATTCATTGTCCATTTAATGCCTTCATTGGTCAAATAAGTACCAAGGGCTTCTATCGTACAAGCTTTTAAATAATTCTTTGCACCGATAAAATTTGTTCCACAATCACTGAATATTTCAGCTGGCTTTCCACGTCGTCCGATGAATCGTTTCAAAGCTCCAATACATGCCTGAGCACTAAGATCACTAACAAGTTCTAAATGGACGGCTTTCGTTGCGAAACATACAAACACACACACGTACATTTTCAGTGGTTTAACGCCTCTACCACGTCTCGGGCTGATCAAAAATGGTCCTGAAAAATCAGTACCGGCTCTAAGAAATGGTCTTCCAGGATTCACTCTCGCAGAAGGTAAATCAGCCATCACTTGTTTCGAAAGCTCAGAGCAAAATCTGGCACAGATAACGCACCTTTTTATTTCTCTGCGTATTGCAGCCTTTGCTCCTATAATCCAATATTTTTGTTTCATCGCAGAGTTAACTAATTGTACTCCTCCATGCATGTAAGTAAGATGATAAAATTTCACTAATAATTTTGTAACGGGATGATTCTTAGGTAATATTATTTGATGTTTCACAGACTCTGGTAAGCTGGCATTTCTTAAACGTCCTCCTACACGTAGTAAGCCACTATTGTCCAAGAACGGATTTAGAGAAATTAAAGAACCTTTCTTTAACACTCTCGCTTTCTCTAAAGTAGATATTTCCTTTTTATAGTCAGTTCTTTGGACTAGTTTGATTATAATATCATGCGCTTCTTTTAGTTCACTTGTTTCTAAGAAGGGAGTCAAAATCCTATCCCCCCTCACATTTCTTATAAACCTTAAACACCAAGCGACAACTCTCTGCAACTTGCTCCAAACTGAAAATTTGTTCCAAAGCTGCTCAACTAACTCCAACTGCACTACAAAACATTTGACAGAATTTTTCCGTTGCTCTGTTAGTATTTCCGCATTGTCCACATTCGGTAACTCTCTAACCCGTTGGTTAGGCCAACTCTCAAAACTTTTCCGAAGCCAAATTGGACCTGACCACCATTTCTCATGAAGCACCAACTTCTCAGCCGAGATTCCTCTAGTAAGCAAATCCGCGGGATTATCCTCAGACGGACAATAGTACCAATCACTCGGACTCGATCGATCCTGAATTTCCACAACCCGGTTGGCAACGAACTGTTTCCATCTCTTCGCACTTCCCTTCACCCAATACAATGCAATACAAGAATCACTCCAAAACACTATTCTTCCAATTTTATCCTTGAAAACACTCTTAAGGTAATTTCCCACTCTAGCACCTATCACCATGGCCATCAGTTCCAACCGCGGCAGCGTTAGTTTCTTTAAAGGTGACACTCTACTCTTCGACATTATAAAGGACACTCTGTAATTCGCATTATTCTCACAATATCTAAAATAAACAACTGTTCCGTAAGCACTTGGTGAAGCGTCGCAAAACACATGTACTTCCGCTTGCTCATTCTTGCAACCCAGGAAACAATATCTCGGAATAGTAACGTCTATTAATTTTCCAGTTTCGCTACACCACGTTATCCACTTTTGCCGCAAGTCCTCTGGCAACTCTTCGTCCCAATCACACGCTCTCTCCCAAATTTCCTGTAACAATAACTTTATACGTATCACAAATGGCGCAATCAAACCAATAGGATCAAAGATTCTTGCAGCTGTCTGCAAAACACATCTTTTAGTGCGTCGCAACGTTTTCCACGAATCCACCAAGCCCTTCACCTCCAACGACAACTCATCTTTATCAGGATTCCAATTCAACCCTAGGACTTTCAGCTGTTGAACTCCCACCATCTCACTATCGCTAAGTCCATGTTCTATCCACAGTTTTTCTAATTCTCTACTGTTCGACCTCAGTTTCCTCAAATTAAATCCACCACTCTTTAATATTGATACAGCATCCGACGACAAGTCAAATGACTCTCTCACACTGTCTCCGCCATAATATAAATCGTCTACGTAAAGTGATGAATTTAACATTTCAAATGACTTAGGTTTACTTCCCTCATATTTTTTTATATGATGCTTTATCGTAGCACTCAAAATGAAAGGGGAACTTTTACATCCAAACGGTAGTCTTTTCATTCTCATAATTTTATATTCTTCATTAGGGTTATCTGAATACCAAAGAAATTTTAAGAACTTTCTATCTCTTTCAGAAATTTTTATCATTAAAAAAGCCTTCTCTATGTCACCACTGAACGCTATTTTGTAATTACGAAATTTTAGAATTACATCAAGAATATTTGGATTTAAATTTGGGCCAGTTTCCAAACAATCGTTCAGGGAAAGATTACCTTTAGATTTTGAACTACAGTTAAAGACAATCCGAACTTTGGTTGTTTCTTTATCTTCTCTAACAACTGCTCTATGAGGCATAAAATACTCATGCTCATCTCTCTCACATTCCTCAATAACTCCATTTTGTTTTTGGTCATTTATTATTTCCCTATACTCATTAGCAACCCAATCATTTGTAGAAAAATTCTTTCCTAACTCCTCAAACCGCTTTTTAGCTAAAAAATAATTGTTTCCTAATTCGTCATAGCTAAATTTCCATAATAGATCAGTTTCATATCTCTCATTCGCGAATTTTAAATTTTTCTCAAATTCATATATCAACGCTTGATCAACTATATTTAACTCTTCCTTTTCTTTAATTCCTAAAGCATCGAGTTCCCACAATACCTGAACATCTGAAGCGGCTACACAAAAATTCGCTGAAACTGCAGGTTTAACATTTGGACTGTAAACATCTTGACTTCCCTGTAAAGCAAACCCGAAAATCGTTGGCACGCAAGTAATTTCTTGATTTATTTTTTCGAATGTAGAGGCTTCAATAATTTGCCAAAACACGTCTGCACCAATTAATATCTCAATGTTTATATTACTGTCACAGCAGTCGGCTAAAACTAATCCGCGGGACTGCATAATATTTTGTACTTCTTTATTTGGAACAGAAACAGATGCCGCTTGTAACGGTATCGGCCACTAACACTTCAATTTGAATACACTGATTAGGGTTATATCTACTAGATAATTTTAATTCTACTACGTCATATAATTTCTCGGTAGGCTTTGCTGAGCCAAAGGAAAAAACTGACAATCTTTCCTTTCTAATTGATTTTAATTTTAAACCATTTGCAAGGGACTTCGTACACCAACTTCTTTCGGAGCCATTATCGCATAAAATGCGCGTTAATTTATTGAATTTTGTTTTATCAACAGAGCTAACGTATACACTGCACGTGAGTAACAGCACCGATGATTTATGTAATGGGCTTGACCTTGACACTGAAGAATTGCATTGAGTTTGATCGGCGTCACCGTTCTCTATTTTCGAAAGGACCTTATTTGGCTTAGGGAAATGAATCATAGGATGATGAGCTTTCCCACAGAAACAATTTCTCGCTCTACACTTTTTTGCATTACACCCCGACGAAAAACATTTAAAACAAAGGTTATTTTGTTTAATAATTTCAACTCGCTCATTTACTGAAACCCTTTTAAAATTAGGACAATTTTGTATCGGGTGGTTTTGATTAGTTTTACACAAAATACATGTTTGATCTTTTGCTCCAGATACATATACATTAGAAATATTTTTGTAATTATAATTACGATACTTACTAACATTATTTCCATCGCCTCTTTTATTATCGTTACTTGAAAATGATTTTGCAAAAAGGGATTCTGGTTTTTGTTTACCTTTTGATGACAAATAAATATCGCATTCACGACCTAAAGTTTGGGGTTCGAACCATGTCTCTCCCTGTTTAACTGCTATATGGGTCTTTAATTCACGATCAAGTTCACTGAATATTTTATCCGAAACCATAAGATCACATAACGATTTAAAATCTTGTACCTTTCTCAACTGACAATAATATTCAAAATTTGCACTTAACCTTGATGCGAACTGTACAAAGCTCTCAGATGACAATTTTTGCGTAGTACGAAAACAATTTAAACACTCTTGAGGGGTTGGCTGAAATTCCTTTAAAATTATAGACTTTAGTTTATCGTAATTATTAATATCTTCTTCCTTCACATATACCATTAAATTAGTGACCTTCTCTCCCAAAATATTTAATAGGATTTCTGCTTTTAAGTCTTCAGGTACTTGTTTTGTCCTAAAAGCCCGTTCAATTGATTGGAAAAAGAGATTAAAGGATTCTGCTTTGGTAGGTACCGAAATTGTTAATGTTTTTACACTTTTAATTAGATTTTCCATATTTCTGTTTGAGGTGTCCGTTTCAAGATTTTGATTTTGTAGCAAGACATTTCTAGTGTTAGCTAAAGCTAATTCCGCCTCTAACTGAGAAAGTTTTATTTTCTCTAACTCTAATCTAGTTTCGTTTTCCGATTTTTGTTTCTCACTTTGTATTTTCTCTAACTCTAATCTAATTTCATTTTCTGATTTTTGTTTCTCACTTTGTATTTTCTTTTCCTCTAGAATATTATCAATAACATTTTGCACAAATTCAGCATCACTTGCATAAACTTCAGAACTTTCTATTAAGGTTTTCAAAGTAACTATTTTCGCCCCGCTTGGAATTACTAATCCTAACTCCTCCGCCACGAGCATCAACTCGTCTTTTTTTAATGACTTAAGTGACTTCAGACTCATCTTAATTCAAAGAAAAGTATAATAACCCTGAATTGACAATTAGAACACAATGAGCACAAAACAAAAAGAACACATCAAACTCAACAAAGACACTATCAACTCAAATTATCAAGTAAAACACCTCAGTATACAACATTAATAAACAGGATTTCTCACTAAACGTTATTTCTAAAAAACCGAAATTGCTACTCACCACAAATTAAACAATGAAACCATCATTTTCACTTTCGATTTTCGCACAACACACATCTCCAAATCACCAGAGAATTTTTTACGCAAAATTTGACGATACACATGATCACCACCTTATTCTCACCTAATCCCGTTCCTGACACCAAAAAACTTATGTTCACTTCTTTTGTACAGGGAGCAGAAACTTTGACTCCACACTTAATAAAATTTAACACGACCACTTCGGACAACACTTTTTTTACTACTCACTAATATATTACAGAGAAAACTAGAAGGTTTATACAGCGCCCTCTCTCGGTGGGCAATGGATGTCGTAACAGTCTGTCTTCCATGCGGTTGACGTTGGATCAACTTTCGGAGTGTTGCCATTTGGCGAAACATAAGATGTGTAATTTAACTTTCAAATTTAACCAGCTGGGTTAGTAACAAACTGAGTAATGTAAAAGAAATAAACGCATCCTTAGCAGCCGCGATAAGAATAAGATAAATTTTTGAATTTTTGAAATCAAGATTATAATTTAAATAAAACATATCAGCAATTAAAAGTTTATGTAAATCGTTAGATCATAATGTTTTTTAAATAATCATCTGATTTTTATTTAACTATCTAGTTATAAATAGGTAGATCCAAATTTATCTAGATAGGTGTTATCTAGAAATCAAATCTATATGCAATTTTTGTCCACTTTCAGACAGGGTCAGTTTCTTGTAAACGTTGAAACAAGGACAAATTCTCCTTAGTACCCAGAAAATATCACAGATTAAATAAAATCGCTCGCAAAATATAATCTGAAGCAGCAATCATTAAGCAGTGCTTAACAGTCTGAATTGAATTACTGAATTAACTAACTGACGGTTACTCACATCCTTCTATTTAAAAGGGTTGTTCGAAGGGAAGGATAAACACTCCTGGAAGCTTCCAGAAAAACTGCTCCTAAGGACTTCGAAAACGAGTTTTTTGAGAATTTTTAGTGGGTCGCCAAGTTAGGGGGAAATCATAGATGTAAGTAATTTGGCAGGAAATACTGTCGCCAAAAGCCTTTCAGAACAAAGTAAAGAAGTTTAAGACATAGCAGTCAGGGAAGGTAAAATTGCGCATGCGTCAATTTGCAGCTTGTTCTGCGAAGCCGTTAACCAAATGTTAGTTCGTATTTGCTTTATTGTGACTGGATAGTTCTTATACCAAGACGGCATCAAAAGAAAAGTTAGAACTTTTAAGCTAAACCATTAAAGCAAATTTTATCACATAGTGAGGTATGGTTGACTGAAAAATTATTGCTTAAGCGGAAGCTTACAGTTCAAATGTTAGAATATTATACCGTTTTACACACCCGTCCTCATGCGCCAGTATACTGGGATTAGAGGAGTGCAAAAATTTTTATAATAGTATTTGCTGAATTGAATGATACTGCACCAATATTATTGTGTTTTTATTTTCTTAGTGGGTTCAGCAATACCTCACTTACTTACCTCTGATACTGCGGAAGGGTTAGCCTAGCTTCTACCTGTACCTGTTTGTATATACATAATATTATTTGCCATGTTCATCTACTTTCATATGATATACGTCAGTATGTTAGTAACATTATTGTAACGACGTATAAAATGTATCTACACCGAACATTTGCGAGATTATCTGAAACTCTGAAGAAGATAGCTCTGTTTTAACTAAAAGATCTACGGAATCTTACGTTAATTAATCAGTTATTTATAATTTCAGTCTGCACTTAAATTCTCCTTTCCGTATTTTTCATCAGAATGCAAACGAATAGCGAGTATTTAAACTGAGGTTTGTGGTTTTGAGCCAGAGTATGTCTGCGTGCTACGTTCTTAATTTCCAGCCAGCGCTGATTGTTGTAATAATTCGGCTTTGCTTTCTCTCACTGTCGACACTAATTCTGACTCTCCGGTAGAGTTAGTGAGCTAGCTTCTAATATTAGTATCTAATTCTGCAGTCCTTGATTACTGTTCCACGTTTGAATCAATTTGGAAGGTTCTGTTTTGTTTTGCATCACCAGAAGTTGTGTAAATTGCAGCATAGGAGAGTGCCTTTGTCGTCTAAATTCTGTTTAAATAAAAAGGTTATTTTAACCATTTTAGGACTTTATTATTGTTCTCAAACATAGAGATAATTTGATTCTCGTTCGTTACAGTTATTACACTAAAATAGCATTACCAAATCAAGGGTAACCCTATAAAGAATAGAACATTCATTGTTTTCTTCTTTCCTCTTTCAGTTTAACACTCACAACAGAATGCTTAAGCCGCACCTTCACACTTTCCATTGTCCTTTCCTACAAAATCAGGCGTTAAATGATATGTGGACGAGTGAACGGATTTAGAATCACTAACAGAATTTAAACAGGCTGATAAGCACTATTCGCAAGTTGAACAGCTATTCTGCCGGTGAAGTAAGTTAATGTCGAATTCAGCCAGACATAAACGATCTACAAGCATAATACAGGAAATAAGCGTTTTCAAACACAATAAGCGACAACAAGTTTGATTACACAACAATACACAAGAAACGTATTACACAAAAATGAGATAAATAATTAAATAAAATCCAATGCATATGAAGAGACAAGACACATAAAGACACAGACTGCAAACAAACAAGTACGAATATTTACAACAAATGTCTAACAGCATTAATGATCTGCTAATTAATTGTTCATTTGAATATGTTGCTGACTTATGAACATCTTTCAGGGTTTTAAGAACGCTGAAGACTTGACTGGAGAGTTGTGGATGTTGACAGAAGATCCTAAGCATTTAAATGTGGAACGCTTACAAGAAGCCACGAAGCAAATTGAAGGAGTTATTGAGTATGCGATTTACGATAAAAAGGTATGTTTTATTTACTTGCTGGCTGGTTTTGTTTCTGTGGTTTTATTTAATAAATAAATAATTAATTATTACTGTTTTAGTGTAGTTACTTAAAGTTTAAGTCTACATTCTTTAATACATTAACATTTATTCATATTGAAGGAAAGGAAATTGAAACAAATTTCAACACGATATGCTTTTGTTTCAATTTGTTTAAAATTATGGCTATGAAGTATTTTATAAAATTCATCAAATTTTTAACTTAACAAAACTTTAGTAGTGCGCACAGTAATACATCTACGAAGCTTTACCACTAAATTAGTAAAAATATACGTTCATATAGCTATTTTCTTGCTCTGTAAAACTCATCTTGTGAATATTGTTTATCATCTCGTAATTCCTTGTAAGTCTATAGAGTTAGTTCCCTGCACGTTAACACGGCTGGTTAGATTCCTTCATAGAATTCCTTTGGGGGAATGCTGTTTATGATCGTTTGAATTCTTATAAATTTATACAATTCTCAGCATGTTTATACAACTAGTATTCCATTTCTTCGTAGAACTTATCTTTTGGAGTACTGTTTATGGTCTTTTGAATCTTTGTAAGTCTATATTACACTTTCCACGTTCATGCTGCTATTTGATTCCGTCTAACGGAATACTTTTTTGCTCTTCTGAATTTCTTCAATGCTCTTAAAGATAACGAAAGACGTTTAAGGTGAGATTTCACTTTATCGAAGAGAAAGTAATCTACAAGAGCTAATCGCAGTGAACAAGAGAGAATTCTGCCTCTCCTAGAAATTGCTCAACAAGAGTAAACTGTATAATGACGCCCTGTCGTACAGTGATCCGATTATTCGATAACGTTTTCAAGCTTAACAGCTGAATTATATTCAGAAGTCTGTTCACTATGTGTTTATAAAGTATGGAGCACCTCGTTTGTCTTTCAGGAAAATTTTCCGTATGAGTTATCCTTTCCAGTTAAAACAGTGACCAACATGCTTTTTATACGAGATTTCTAAAAGAAAATTTCTATAGTCAAGATTGCATTCATTAACTTTTAGAAGTCTCTGAGTGTTAATTATGTGACATAGATTACTCCAAACACGTTTGAAAATGTTATTTTTCAGACCTGAATGTTCGTAATTTGAGACACCTTTTTGTCTTCCGATGCGTTTTTGTTCGTGAAATGAGGTACTGGAGGTCTGAGGTTCTACTGTATAAGCATACCAATATCGTTATGTTGCATGATCTTAGAGAATATTAAATTAATATTATTAATGTGAAGTTCCATTGATTGTGATAACATCTGGATAAAGCACGTAAATAGATCTAAATGCAGGATGAAACTAGAAGAAACAGACGCTTTAATAGTTTTATAGAAACAAGCAGAGCATTTAAAATGCAGTGCTTAGTTAAATAAATGAATAATTAATTAAAAGTAATAAACAAAATAGTTAATAATTGCTTAGTTAGAAGAATATATCCTGATACTTGTATGGCTTAATTAGATATGTTCTTATACGTAAACTTTTTCTAAGATGAGAGATATCAGTGCGATGGTGAAATTCTTCCCAAACACTTTTCACCATGTCCACTCGGAAAAAACTGCATGGACTGCCCATGCAATCCGTTGTAACAACTATTGTGATGCGTTGTTTACGATCGTCCACACCTGAAAGAAGGTGAGAAATAAAGTTCGATCCTTATGCTATCATTGTAAGAATTAGTCACATAGTTTTAAATCCGGATTTCTTGGTGGCCAGTATGCCAGAGCCATGTTCTTTAGTGATCTGGCCTGTGCTGAGGAAGATTTTCATCTATTAAACCGTGATGCTATACAGCTGCAAAACGTTTGTTTTTTGTATATTCAAGCACACATTATTTCAGCCTCATTAACTGTCATATTGCTTGGTTGACGTCAAGAGCGCTCGGTGGTGCTGACATCATGAAAACAGATTAAAGGAGGAGGTTACAAACGTGAAGATTTATCTTGTGTAAAATGGATTTTAAATGCTGTCTTATAGAAACAATCGTTTTTTATTTAATTTTATAAGCATTTAACCCGCTTATTATTTTAAAGTTAATGTTGTATACTGTTGCTGTGCAATGCATAATCTTCTTCAGAAATTCTAGATGAACAATTGCGTGTAGCACTTTTCTACCCTTCTCGATATGGCTTCTGGTTCAGATCCAGACTAACTTCGTGTATCGGCGTCGCTTCCACATTTGAAAACATGCAAAAGTTAATCATTAATAAGATGGAAACAAAATTAGACTTTAACAAAACTGTTTTAAGAATATACTATGAAATACATATCATCCTTTACCCAAGTTTACTACTATTTCATGCGTTGTTTCTATTTCATTCCAGATAGCCCATAATATGCTGTCCATTGTGAGCAACATGTTAGCAATAAATGAGTCACTTCTGAGAATAGGAGATATGAATGGTACTACTGCTAATCGGTTAGTATTTATTCTTGCTTTTCTGACATATCATTTAAGAAATTTAAGCAATGTGAACTATTGTTTGTAAGTTTTGAATTATTGAACGTATTTTGCTTATAATTCATACTGCCTGATTTGTTTTGTTGCTGATTAAATGAATTTTTTTTTTCGTAAACATTGATTTCAGTTTCTTTCTGTAATCATTCACTTTTCCTTCGTATTCATTTTGGTCATGTATTTTTATAGTTCATTTCTTATGACTTACCTTCAGAATTCTTTAATCATAGCGATCCTGTTGGGAAAAATATTATGAATTTAACTTCTACCCCATGGGCATGCATTTAATCCATCGGCTATCGTACATACCTAGAAACATAGAGACCCTCTTTTCAGTACTAATCATGAAAGTATGGAAGTTCCAAATCTCATCTACAGATGAAGCCACTACCATACATTTGGGCCATTCACTAAAGCACTCACCAAAGAACGAGAGGTCTGCAGTTCAATACTAGCCAACGAAAATTACGCTGTTTTGAAATATTATCGATAGATGGCGCCACTACCTTGCATGGATTATCCTCTGTACTACTCACCGAAGAATGGAAAGGTCTGTGGTTTAATAATTCGAATTCTCACGAAAAATTCCGGGTGCCATATTTCAAGCAAAATATCCATTTTGACCGCTATCAAATGCAATTTAACGACGTTTTTACGTGACATGTGTACGTAAAGAGAGATTAAAGGACTCTATTTCGCCAAACAAATTATAAAACTGATTTAAAATGCATTCAAAAGAGATTTATTTCATGGGTCTATACGTGCATATGTGTGTATCTAACTCGCATGACTCAAAAATGAGTAGCTTCAGAGCGTTGAAATTTTGCATATGTGACTGCTATAACATGTAGATGTGCTCCTGCCTTTTTGATTGCAATCGGCCGCACTAAAAGTATATAATATATGTATACCCACTCTGTTATTCGGCTCACTTTTTTTTTATTCTTATACATTGGTAAATTGCGCATTTTTTGCTTTAAAAATGATTGAATTATGTTGTTCTTATCTTCCGGTTAAGGTTTTTAATGCCTTTAGTAAATCTGTATGCTATATTTTTAGAATTATCAAAAGAGTGAAAAACTGTTTCTTTTCTCTCTCTCTCT
>KK119807.1:116121-130531 GCA_000611955.2 Stegodyphus mimosarum
AGCTTTGCATTTTTGCATTTTTAAAAGAAATGAAGCAGTACCGTAGATGAAAATTATCATAACAGTATTTCGTACTGTTATAATTTCAAGCAAAATTTGTTGAAGCTTCCATATTCTTCAACTTTCATTGCTTGGAAATTTTCACAAATACGTCTTAATGGATAACTAAACAAAGAAAGAATTTTATTTTTCTTGAAAGCACATTAATGGACAGCGAAATATAGAAAGGTCGGCTGTTACGATTGGAATCCATCCAAATGCTTTCTGAAGGATTTTAAACAAGATCGTTCTCAAAACGAAATAGATACACAGAAAAACTTTTATAAGCCGAAAGAACAACAAAGTATCTTTTCTACTTCTTTTCGTAATGTTGAATAGACTTTCTGAATCGAAGATAACGATTTGCAGTAATTCAACAGAATGGCTCCGTGTTTACTTTTTATTTTTGATTAGAGAATTAAAACTGTTTGAGTAACGTTGAAACGTTGATGAGACTGGCTAGAAATAAAGCAGGGAAAATACATTAACTTTTTAATTAAATATTATTGAACAAAATCAACATTTTGAACAATTTTAAATAGACGAATCTTCTTCAAGGAGCGATTTATTTTTAGACAGAAATAAGTATTTAATGCAGGAATGAAGGATTTCTTTAGCAAGTGGTTTTAATAAGAAGATAGAAATTTTAGTTTCTTCAAGATTATTCGATTTTTGTTAGATTATTCGACTATTTTAAACAAAAATAAAAGTTTATTTTAAAATCTGCACAATGTGAGTTACAAGTATATTTTTAATAGCGTATTGGCACAAATATTTCCTTAAAATCGTTTTCCGAAAACTGTGTTTATCATTATTATATATTTATATCTTATAATTAAAAAACTACCTGAAAATGCGTCTCTTTTCTGATAAATGGAACATTTAAATAAATAAAATTCACTCAAAATTATTGTTCATTTTCACTAAATAATTTGACCATAGATCAAGTTATTTAGTTGTTTTCCTTTTAAAATACGCTCAATATCATCAAGCTCATTTATGGTTAAGTTATATCAAAATTTATTTAGTAGATAATTTTTTAGAACTCGCAACATGTAGTGTTAAGTCATTTCATATGTGAAGTCGTCTTGCGTGATGACCAGTCTTGCTTATGTACTACAGTATTTCATGAAAAATACGCAGCGTCACTATGAAATGAAGCAAACACTTACAGTTTGGGGGGAATATTACTTCCATCTCTTCGCTCTGTATTAAAAAATGTACAAAAATGACGTGTAAAAGCGTCTAAAATTAACTTTTGAATTTTAGCCAACTTATTTATGTGTCATTTTAAAGTGTTTCTGAAAAAACAAATGGTACGCTGTGGAGGATAATTACATTAATTTACTTCGATGTTTAAGGATAATATTAATTTTCAAGAAGCAAGAACATTTTAATTCAATAAATAAATGTATTGAAATAATTTTTGAAATGCAAACTGGGATAATTTTTTAATTCTTAAATATTATGGATTAAAATACATTTATTACCTAATTTTTGGAGGACACTATATTTCTTACGTTAAAAACTTACAGAAATAGCCATGTTTGGTGTATTTGATTATGGAAAAGCACCCGAGGGCTATCTGCTTAAAGCGAGAGATGCGTTCGTGCAACACTTTCTAGGAGAAACTGACTCGTACGTACGTTACACATGGCGAAAACCACAAAAATGCCACTGCAGCCAGCGTGAGATTCGAACTTCGAACCGAACTACCTGTGTTCAGCGACTTTACCGCTCGACCGCTAGTGGGCAAATAGCCATGTATTTATAACACTGTTTCAAAATAAATTACGATAAAACTCTCTCCAAAAATCTCGAAATAGCTAAATAAACATCATTTAAGGATAACACTGTCTCAAATATCTAAACAGGGATTTCTCAATCAGAGGGGAGTTCTCTCTTTGGAGGAAAATTTCATAATTTCAGGAGAAAATGTGATCAGCCTTTTATTTACCTAGTATTTAATTTTAATTTATAAATTTAAAAAAACAACTACTTTTACTCAAAATCTGGTATTCATTAACATTTTCTATACTTTTTCTTATTTATTTTATAAAATGCATTACAAAATAACATAAGTTTAAATTAAGGTACGTGTATTTTTCGACTTTTTGAAAGGAAGGGGAGCATGATCGTCTAGTAATGATGTAAGGACTGCATGGGACAAAAAGGGTTGAGAACCACTGATCTAAACAGAATCATTTAAGGCAAACACTGTCTGGAAATAAGCAAACGAACATTATTTAAGAATAGTCTCAAACTACCTAGGACGATATTGAGTCTAGTCATACCAACTTTAGTGTATTCGTTATCTCTTAAGGCAATAAGTCTGTATCAAAACGAACACAGGCTTCATCACTTATTCGAGAGATTAGAGACCAGAGTATGCTGGGAAAACGAAAATCGTCAAAATGAGAGTTCTTTATTCTGCAGTGCGGTTTATTTAATCTGCAACTGTACTTTTTTATTGAAAAACGCATGTAATGTACTTACAAATTTATATGTTTCATTTGTGATTGCAAGCAAAAGCTACATAATATATTTTATTAAATTTTTCGTAGTTACGAAAACGTAAAGAAATCGGTTATCAAAAAAGCGGTTAAGTTTCAGCAGTTCTTTTAGTTGCATTTTGTTCGCATTCCGCTGTAAATTATATCTTCCGCTTGTAATGTTTTGCTCCGTTTGTTAGGTTAAATTAATTGATAAGGCAGAGTAACTATAGGATGTACTGGAAGAGATGTCTGCTGGAGGACTTTTCAAGAGAAACTGGCTCGTACTCATGTTATATATGAGGAAATCACAAACTGTCTATACCCTATGCAGCCAGCCCGTTCGCCGGGATCCGAATTCGGGTCGAGCTACCAGCGTTCAATGAGTTTACCGCTTGATCGTCGGCGTAATATTTGTAATGTTTGTACTCAAAAAATGCAAGAGTTTAAATGCATCACAACAGTAATGTTAGATTTTACAAAGTCTGTTCTGTTGGATGTAAATAAACTCCATTTGTAAACAATGAGAAAAAGAAATTGTCAAAAACCAAAAACAAATAACAGAAATGTATATAATATTTGCATGAAATTCATACATACAGTTGCTCCTGAGGAAAAATACACATAAAAACTACAGATGGGTATTCCTCTGTCTCCCTCCCTCCGATAAAAAACTAGTGTATATAAGAGCAAGCTTTCTTTTATACCTTCTGACAACAATAGTCTTCCGCTTTACTTCTGGCCACTCCAACTATGTAGGCCTGCAACCTCCATTGCATTATGGTGTACATCTCATCAATAGTGCAATTATAGTTCCAGTAACATGAAACCAAAAGATATCCAATAATGCAGCATTGCTGTCCTAGAAATCCTAATAATATACCATGGCTTTAGCATTTTATCCAAAAACCTTCAGAACTAAAATTTTGCTGAAGTGTGCTAATAATCTCGTACCTGTGATTCCTTTCTCAAGATTGCAATTGGAGGTATTCCAATAATGTCACGATAATCGCTTTAAATCCCAAATTCTGTTGGCAAATTTGATTACTTGAAATCTCGGTAGCAATGAAACTACTGTCATTCAAATATTATGTCAGGGAAGAGATCCCTCGTGGCTTTGTCTTAATTAAATAATCTAATCCAATCCAAACTTTATGCAAATCGGTAATCAGAATTTTAATAATACCTCGCTTAGATTGTCAAATAAAATTAGACAACAGTGTCTTCTTAGCCTTGATTATTAAATTCCTGTTTTCAGGAACTTCGTATAATCAATCATAATCCCCGAAACGCCACACAAACATCTGTCTCCTAATATTGTAATTAGAGTTCTGAGCACATTATTATACATAGCTAAGCTATTAGTAATGCCAAGATCAACAGAGTAGGAAAGCAATGTACTGTATTTAGATAAAATCATGTAGTGCTTATGATAGCACTATAAGTTCTCATAGCATCCGACCGTCTAAAACACCTTGCTAATATCAAAAAACACCTGCAGGATAATAATCAGTTCCCTTGATTCTAATGATCTTAACTGGAATGCTTGCATTTCAGCTGAAGATTCCTATCGCTTCTTCCTTAAATAAACACTTATAGAAAATTAACGATTTATGAACCTGCTAAGGAGCAATAAGTATATACGTGGGTAGTGCGTCGCTTCTTGTATTCGAGCAGCTGCAAGTTCAGGGAGAGAAGGAGTCAGTCCCTTCTCTTTCAAATGGTCCCTTTTTTAGTCTTTTATCCTTCTTTGATAATGTGCCCTCCTTTGGGGTACGAGCTCGGCCATGCTCATTGCACGTGTAGTCACGTAATCCAGACATTCAACGAGAAATATGATGGTCTAGTAGTCATTATTGTCATAGTCATAAGGCTTAATCTTCATTAGTTCCTTTCATACCTTTGGAGCACGGCTTAAGCCGTAGCCAATCTGGGAAACTAAAGCTGCACATGCGGGAATGTACAGCTAACTCAGCGAAATCATTGGCATAATATCAGTTCCTGTTTTCTTCACTGTGATTCATCAGTTCTCCTCACAGGTCGGCAGGAAGTTAAACAGACAGAAAATTTGGAAAAAATTCTTATAACAGTTTTCGTTAAGTTACAAGGTCTGATTACCTAGCAACGAAGTTTGGCTTATGCAGCTTATGCCTCGAAAAACTGTCGTATGAATGTTCTATTACCTGCCAATAACAAAGAATTAAAACCGTAATAACAAACAGTACAACCGTAATAACAGGGCGTTTGCGAAGTTTTAGATCAATGTTTTTAACAGTTCCTGTATACCTGCCAAACAATAATTGACAGCATTAATAATTATGGCAGAGTAATTATAGGGCATTAATAAATAAAGTATCCTTTGCTTAATGACAGAATTTTCTATGCGTTTAATCGTTTCCTTTGTTCCAGTGAACGTTTGCTGCCATGATTCGAAAGCCGAACAAAGAACATCAAAAAGGTTTAACATAGAGGGAAACTAATCCTGATTTGTTTTAGCCAAATGTGAGTGGAGATGAAACTTAGTAATTTTCTCCTGATCTTGAGACAGCGCAGAATTATCTGCTGAGATGATTCTTTTGGAAGTTCCTTCGCGGCCTGCGATATTTGAAGGTCTTCTGCCTACCAACGATTGTAGAAGATTCACTATGGCCAAAGGCCGCTTTCAGAAATTTCGAGCTAAGATTTATTTGGTGTTCTTTTTTTGATTGGAAAGAAATAATTCATAACGAATTTATTCCTAATGGGCAGATGGCGAACTTTACAAAGTCGAAATGGGACAGCCAAGTTAATTCAGCGCCTTTGGCCTGAAAAAGCTCAATTGAATGACTAGTTTCTGTTGCAGAGCAGCATAGCCTCCCGTAATTCCAATTTTCCTTTGTAAATCAGTCACAAAAATCTCCAAATTGTACCCAATTTGTAACTTTTACTTTTTCGTTCTGAAAAAAAATCGCCAAATTGCGCCAAGGTGGTTGTGTTAATATGCAAGTACCCGGAACATCCATATCGGTATTTTTAATAAAAACACAAAAATAGTGCTCCTACCATAGCACAACAAAAATAATACTCCTATACAGCAGAACTACTAATGTGGGTCTCCTATCATGGTTTATGTCAGTCTCCAGGTATCATACTGTGTTTGTGCCCAACAGAAAATGTCAGTATCCGTACAATAAATTTAGTATGACAGTGTTCTCCAAGAACATCAGTACAGAAGAGCACCTACTATAGAACTACAAATGTGGGTCTCCTACCATGGCTTATGTCAATCTCCAGGTACCATACTGTGTATTGTGCCCAATAGAAACCGTCAGTATCCAAACAATAAATTCAGTAGAACAATGTTCTCCAAGAGATCAATGTGGCAATACGGAATGGCAGAGAACTGATGAGTATTACAAGCATAACAAAATTTAGAAAATATTTGCAAAAGTTCCTTTTAATAAATGACATTAAGAGTAATTAAATTATAATGCATTTCTTTTATTTTTTCCCTACTTAGAGTAACGGATCTAGTGGATAAATTTGCTTCAGAAGTGAAACTGGAAAGAGGCGAAAGCCTTACCTTAGAGACAGAAAATCTCGTTGTAAAAGCAGTTTCATGGGATCCAGAAACCAGCGACCTTGTAGACGACGACTTAACATTTTCCGTCCACTATCAGGCACGTCAGAGACGAGAATACTCTGGAAAAGGACGTTACAGACCTCTCCCCCCGTCACAGACATTCTGGGATGAAATGCAGGACCAAAGCACGACGTCTTTCTATAACGTGAGTTTATACACCAACGGCTAACTTGTTCAGCATTTTGAGATAACAAGAGAAAAACCACAATTTAATATGAAATAACGGCATAAAAATTTGAATAAATTTATTTCTGAAGCGTTTCACTGCATACACATAAATAGACTAAAGCGGTAATTATGAAATAATTAAACAAGATTTTTGTTTTATCGCGAGAAAAAGCAAACTGCAAGATGGGAAATGCAATTTTCAGTACTAATACAGTTCGTAGTACAGTTTTAGCTATAATCACTTTTTGGTTTACGAATTTTGGAGTTTTTTTTTTTCTTTTTTTTCCTGTTGTTTTTGTTGTTCATTGATGCTTAAATTTTGCTTCGGAAAAAATAATTAATGAATTTTAAAATAATTCATTGGTTCCCATTATTTTACAGTTTTTGTTTAAAAAATAATAAATTTATTTTAAAATAATTAACTAATTTTGGACTTTTTTATTGTTCATTAATTCATAATTTTTATTTCGAAAAAAATCATTCGTTTATTAAAAAATAATTAACTAAATTTGAATTTTTTGTTGTTTATTAATTCATAATTTTTGTTTTTGAAAAAGTAATTTATCTTTTCCGAAAATTTGCAAGGTAATATTATTATAAATACCATGAGCGTAAGGTTTCTTATTTCTGATGAGGACTGCTGTATATTTCTATGTCATAGAATTTATGATAATGTAATTTTTTATTAAATGTATAAAAAGATATCCCTTTCCACAATTTAATTTAAAAGGACTATACATTTTAAAATTTATTTAAAAACATTTATTACAGTATTTTTAACACAGAAATTCTTCCATTACTTTTGAAAATATTGATCGAGATTTCTTCTTCATTTATAAAGCAAAAAACATTTTTCTTTCATTAATTTTAAGGGGTTATAAGGAAACATGTGCATGAATTTGGTGTCGGCAGAGAAATTAAAACAATAAAATATGATTTTAAACTCTATTGGAACATCTATTTTATATTTCTTGTATCTATAACTCATCAACTTTCTGAAACTGTACCCTTAGAAAGTATCCATTTGAATTGCAATGGTTAGTTGTCGTTCAAAAAATGCTAAACATTTCCTCAATTTTTAATTATTGTAGTTCCTTAATAAATGTATTATTATCGTACTTTGTGGTGTAAAATAAACTGTGCTTAGCATGTTATCATGAAATGCTACAACTAATCCTGTATTTCTTAAAATGACTTTCCAAAATTAATTTCCATAACAAATTAATAATTACGCGATTTTATTTAACGTCAGTCATAATTTAATATTCATTTTTGTTTATTATTAAATTCATTAATTATTTCTTAACAGAAAAAGTTGAGAATAAATTATGTCTGCAGGAGTTCTAATTGGAAATATTTATTATATTATATAAATGGTCGAGTTTTCATTTACAAATTAATATTTATAATCATCGTCAAAAAGCCGTCAAAAAACTATGTGTTGATTTTAGTCAACCATTTAAAGCCAAGCAAAAATGCAACTTTAATTGTGACGTAGATTGTGAATACCTCTACGACGATGGTTTATCGCCATTAGACTCCATGAGAAGGTCCGTAGAAAGGCACAAACTTCAGCTAACAATTAAAAACAATTTTATTTAACATTTAAAAAAGAGGAAAGTGTATCATGCAACAGGTTAAACATTTAGTATTAACCCACACGAGCCGAGGCAGACATCGGGAATAAAAGTGAGAAGTAAATCGTCAGTAATAAATCTCGGAGGAAAAGTTTTTATAATCACGCTATGGCGAGCACATATTCATATTGCGTAGCAATGATGAACGTTGCCACAGACTTCAACGAAGATTTCTGCCATAACTCTGTCGATTTTGAGGGCAATCAGAGACAAATCCTTCTTATTTCAGGAGCCAAAAAAAAGAAAAACCTGAAAGGTTTCAGATTTTAAATTACGTCCAAACGGGCGTTTTTTCAACATTTTGTATGTTACCGTAATTTATTAAATATCATGTTCTTCGCACTTAAACCATAAAATTCAGTTCAACAGCAATATCGCAAAATAATTTTAAAATGAGCATATCTTTAGAATTCCCGATATACAGTCTCGCGCGCTGGATATAAAAGTGTTTTTTCTGTACAACGCTGTCATTGCTCGCTTTGAAATCCTTAAGTTTGTTACTCAAAAAGCCGTTAAAGCTTTACAAAATATGAAATCGATCATAAAACAAATTTCAAATTTGGGCCTCCAGATGCCCATATTCGGGTGTAAACGTTCAATATTCAAAATTGGGTGGCTCTAGATATCGTTGCTTTATCACAATGCGAGAAACATACATTTATGAAGATTTTTCATTATTTAATTTCTTTAAATGTAATACAGGGCGATAATATTTGGTGGCAACATTTTGAAAATTGAACCGACATTTATAATAAACCATCGCAAAATGCCGAAGCAAAATTAATAGTCTTTTAGGGCAAATTGCCCCTTTGGACTAAAAAAATTTGCAGATTTTTTTTTTTTTCCTTGAAAACAAAATTCTCTGAAAACATATACGCCAAACTAAGGTTGCTTTTTTGACTAATTTTAAATTTTGGTTTGATTTGGTTTACTTGATTAAAGCAAAACACGTAAGGCATATGACTTTCTAAGGGAAACTGGCTCGTATCCGCGTTACACATGGACAAACTGACGAAAACGCTCATGACGACATCCCGTCCACCTGCAATCGAACCCAGATCAAATTACCAATATTCAGGCGACTTTACTGCTCCACCGCTGGTGGTTGCAATTTTAAATTTTACATTGACATTTTCCTTTCCAATGTGAGACGCCTTCCGAGTATTAAACTTAGTAATACAGCATCGGCCAAATAATTTCCAGAAATGTTATGAACAGTTGATAAATTCATTTTTCCATTAAAGATATTATGATTAGTTCATTATGAACAAAACTTTTAAAGTTGAATGAACAGACAACTGAAGACTCTGGTGTTAAGCACACTTTGTAGCAGGCGTCTGGGCGAAAGCCGTATCTTATGTATAATTCGTTGCAAATGAATTTTATGAATAAAATTTTTCATTTTCTTAGTTAATATGTTGTGAAAATGCGCATTTATATGTTTCTAGTGATATTTATATAAATTTAGTTAAATTCCATTGGTATTTTGAAGGATATATTTTTCTTTATCGTTTAATGTTATCATTCATTTAATGTTATCAAAAAGGCCCTGGACAAACAGGATCATATTACGTGGCGCCTTCTATGTAATGCTTAACCAAAGCATGTGTTTTCAGACCTATATTTTACTTTGCCCTAACTTTACTGAAATGGTATCCGAAGGAGGAGAAAATTTCATACTAACAAATCAAATGCTTCTTTGTTATTACTAAAATAAAAGTGTCACGTGTGTTCCAAAGATTTTACAAATCATTCAAATGAAGCTTAAATTCTAATTATCTAAGAAGACTACAAGATTTTTGCTTCTAAGTAATAGTAAATTAATCACTAAATATAAGAAGACTAATATTAAATCACTGTAGTCATAAATGAGAACAGATGTTTGGTCTACTTTCGTAATGAATTTTTATGGTTGTCAAAATTCGTTTTAACCTATAATGTGCACTTTACTACTTGTAAATTACTGTATAATTTTACTACTTGAAAATCACTGATTATAATATAACAAACCTTATTAAATTAGGGTTTTGGTTACTAAAAATAAGAAAACGCACATAGCAATTACCTTATAAAAATTTGTACGATTTTTTGTTGAATAAGCTGTTTCTTAAAAAAGGATTACAGATATTATCTAAAAAGTATTATATTTTTAAAATGTTAATTTCGCAATAATATGTTTATTACTTTACAATTTTACTACTTATATAAACCTTGAAATATTTTTTGCAGTTATAGTTACATGAATTAGGAAATAACCAATAATTTAATAATGTTAAGTTATTATTTTTTATAGATTATGAAAAAGGAGATATGTTCAATAATAAGGGGGTGTTCAACAATTTATAAAATTATAGTAATAGTTAAAAAATACGTGTACTTGAATTCGCCATTTTTGGAACCTTCTTATGCAGCTGAACATCTAGAACAAAATAGTAGCAGTTAAGTTCAAATTTAAAGTTAGAAAGGGGAAAAATTCATGACTAATTACTGTAATTAATTTGCATTTGTTTCCTTGTAAATAGTAATTCTAATGATCTTGAATTATGTGATACATTATAGGAGCTATAAATGTTCTTACTTATGATAATGAGAACATTTATAATTTTGATGTATTACATTATTCAAGGTCAATAGATATTAATTTGAGTTCTTTTCTGAATAGGATGCTGAGTTAACTATTCCTATCGAAGCACTGCTGATGGCACAGAATCAAACGGTACACGAACTGAGAATTAAATTCGTCGCTTACAAAAATGACAAGTTTTTTAGAGAAAAAGCTACCGCCAGATGGCGCCAGTGCGAAGGAAGCGATGGCTATAGAAGCAGGTACAATTGTTTGCAAACGGAGACGACGGGATTTCCCGGTAATTGAATGTTTAGAAGTTTCTGTGTCAGATTTATATTATTGTTGTAATAGTCAGTATTTATATTTTAGCATCATAATTCTCAACAAATTTATTTGATTTTTGTTTGCTCAAGTTGACAGTTAAAAGTGAATATTTATAGTTTTAATTTATTTAAAATTTATTTATATTTATTTTGTATTTTGTTTTTGATCGACGTGATGAAGTTAAAATTTATTTATTTAATTCATATTTTATTTGTAACAATTTAAGTATAATTTTATTTAAGAATTATTTATTTTATTTAGGAATTATTTATTTCATTAACAACTCATTTCTATAGGAGTGGTTTTTTTTTGCTTTGTTTTGTTTTGTTTTGTTTTGTTTTGTTTGTTTGTTCTTTGAAATATTTTATGATATCACTCTGCGACTGATAATCTTCAGTATTCGAAATTCATTAAATGGCTTAAAAAAGTTCATTATAAATTCAATCAGTCATTAAATAAAAGTTCATTAAAGCGTTGCTGTTTTTTTAAAATGAAGGCATATACTTAAATGTGCAATACTTTTTTCAAATATATTTGGCTCACTGCCTTACTTTCGAGTTTTGTTTTGGTCGTCGCCCCCAAACTCTTGCAGCAGTCGCATGTTAGACATTTTCTGAATGTATATATGGGCACTAAGTAAGAAAACTTACGCATAAATTGCAACTGAATCGCATCAAATTACTAATTAAAACTCGTCATGCATCACAGAAAGACAATGATAGCAATTAAAGCCTCTCTACAGAGGCTTTGTTATTCGTTAATTCAACTACACACAAAATAAACCCTAAAACTAATATCCTAAAACGAATAAATAAACAAATATTTAAATAAAACAATACACAGTGTTACGCCAATACACGAAAAACACGTATTATATTTAAATATTTAGACAAGTTTACAAGAAATATGGACTTGTGTATAACTATTGAACTTATGTATAAATACGTGAACTATTGAACTACGTATATATACACTCACTTCCATGAAAAATGCTAATTTCCGGAAGCCAATCAGAATTGAAGAGGATGCAATTCGCTGCAGAGGTAGATGGACGTATGCGAATATGTTACTTAACAGCCAATCGCGCTTTCATGTCAAGAAATATGCAAGAAAGGCAGTCTTATAAGAAGCCAACCTTATGAATGGTTACAGAAACTGATTGCAAGTGCTGATAGAAGGTGTTTAAAACTTTTGTACAATTTGTTTTCAAGACATACGTGTTTCTATGACTTCCAGAAGACGAATGCAAGATTCTGAGCGCTGGCGTGCTGTGGGGCGCATTCAAGCAGGACAGTCTATCACAGATGTTGCTCTTTCCTTCGGCGTTCATCATTCTGTAATTTCACGTTTATGGAAACAATTCCAAACCACACAGACAGTTGTCCGAAGGCCCGTAGCCGGTCGCCCAAGGGTTGCAATCCCCGCGGAAGATCGATATATAGCTATTGTAGCCAGCGGAATCGCAGAGCGACCTCCACACGTGTGACATCTATGATTACAGCGTCCATTGGTAAGGCGAAATCTGCAGCTACTGTACGCCGAAGATTACATATGAGTGAACTGTACGCCCGGGTACCTCGAGTTTGTGTTCCTGTATCCGTCCAATCAAGAGGGACACGATTACAGTGGTGCCGCGAACATGTCAGTTGGAATGTGTCTGACTGAGGCAATGTCATGTTTACTGATGAGTCAAGATTTGCTCTGGAGCCAGATGACAAGCGTATAAGGATATATCGTGAACACGCAATCAGTCCCAAAACATCAACGAACATCACGCATTCCGAGACGGAAGCATTATGGTGTAGGCAGGGATTTCATTAGGATACCGCAACGACCTGCAAATCTTTAAACAGGGTTCTTTGACGGCTGTCCGGTATCGAGATGAAGTCCTAGAACTCATTGTGAGATTGTACGCTGCAGCAGTTGGCCCTTTGTTTTAATGGACGATAACACACGTCCCCATAGAGCTGACATCGACGATGACTACCTGGAGAGTAAAGGGATTGCGCGTATGGCGTTGCCAGCATATTCGCCCGACCTTAATCCCATTGAAAATCTATGGGATGCTCTCGGCCGTGCTGTATCTTCACGTTTCCCACCTCTAGCCACTCTTATTGAGCTATAAACTCCTTTACAAGAAGAATGGCGATTGCTTAATTCTGCGGTGGTTGACCACTTAATTGAAAGAATGGTCACAAGGTGTAAACTTTGTATACAGATGAGGGGGTATCACATACCCTATTAATGTCCTTTTTTCATTTTATGCTGTTTATTGTCACTTTATACATAATTCTGTTTAAGTCTCCAGCATGCCATTATCTGATAACTTACAAAAATTTAATATTGTTTTCATTTCTGTATATATTTATTGATTTTGTTTTTTGCATAAATATATATGCTACTTTTCTGCCGAATTTTGTGTCAATCAAAGCAGTATTTGTTGATTTGTTTTTGCATTTTACATCTTCGTGCTTAACTTTTGGAAGTGAGTGTAAATACCTGGACTATTGAGCACTGCATAAACTATTATTTTGTCAAGAAGATGATAACATGCTGATTCCTCTTCAATAATAATCGAATAGAAGTAATCTACAATATAAATAAAATAACATATGTTTTTGTTAAAATGTTTTTAACCGACATAAATTGTAACAAAATATTGTAATTAATTTATTTTTATTTATTATTTAGGACGCCGCGTTCTCCAAGCTAGTATATCCAACGCAACTGTGACAAACTTATCCGATCCTGTGGTATATGTACTACCTTCGCCTTTGAATGTTCGAGTGTTTTGCGCTTATTGGAAGGAACACGGTAAGATAAGTTTAAATGATTATTTTATATTTATTCTAAGTTTCGATATTTGAATATTTTAAGTTCAAAATATTTTTTAAAGTTGAAGGAAAATATCGGATACCAAAAGTTAGCTTTCATTTCATACTTTTTGGTGTATTTTGCTATGTTATTCTTTTTAATGCAGAAATGCGTATTTGTTAAAATGATATTCTAATTTTCTAATTGCAGAACGAATCTGGTCAACGGATGGGCTGATCACCAATCAAAGCGGAAATTCCACAGCTTGCTTCTCATCTCATATGACATCTTTCTCGTTATTGCTTGTACGTACTTATGAGTTTATATACGTTATATTATACGTTAATATTTTATGAGTTCTTTTTAATGAAGAAAATTTCGAGTTTGTTATATAGAAAAAATATTTTTCTATATAATAAACCCGAATATTTCGGGTGAACTATTATAACTAAAATACATTGGAATCAGCTAATTCTGGATTCAGAAAAGCAAAGATTTTTTATGGAAGCGAGAATTTAATCGATTTCAATGTTCCTCCTCCTGACGAAGTGGCATTGAAGTTGATTGAATACCTCTTCTTTTACATTCTTGTTTGCTTTTTTGTTTTTTAATTAAGGTTTTACTTGTTTGAAGTATTTGGTTTTAACATTTATTAATTTTTTTATACATTTATAGGATTTATTGAAATTTATTACTTATGAATTTTAATTTTAGGTCTTTATGTAAAATTGATTCAAATTTCTTACTT
>KK119807.1:130591-165421 GCA_000611955.2 Stegodyphus mimosarum
TATATATATATATAATAAACAAGCTCCTACGCTATGTATCTCAACCCCTTCACCTATGCATTAGCAGTCTAAGATGATTAATCAAATGTAGAATATCCGTATAATTGAGCGCGATGAATGAACTTCCACCTTTAATTTTGCGTATTAATAATAAGGTAATTTTGCACCTTTAATTTTGTGTATAATTAATAAATATATAAACATATTTTCATTATGTGTAAACTCAATGAAAAATAAACTATTTAACAGTAGCTATTAGGCAATGTTAGCACGTATATATTTCTGAAAAAAAACTGTTTGACACCTTATGTCTTATAACAGAAAATATCCTATGTGGCAGTGTCAAATTTATATTCCTGCCCGGAGAAAACCTGAAGAAAAAAAATGAAAAGTGCTAAAATAGAAATATCTTTTCTTAAATATTTCTTTCAGTCTTTATTATACACGTTACACGTTTGATTAACTTCAAAACTATTATTCTGTCTAGTACATAATTTAGTCTCTAAAATTATTTAACGTGTTCATATGCTATAGCTTATAAATTATTTAACAAATATTATTATAAGCATCTTATAAATTATTTGATATACCTATTTAATATATTATTTCATTTTATAATTCAACTTATAAAATTTTATTTTTCAGGATCCAACCCCAAACGAGGGAATTTCACAAGACCATCTTTTCACGCTGTCAGTAATATCTTATATTGGTTGTGGCCTTTCAATGCTTGGACTTGTTCTGACCATCTTAACTTATTCTATGTTTAGGTATTGTTTTACTTCTCTATTTATTACATACATTTTCATCAAATAGAAGAAACTAAAAAAGAGCTCACACCTAAGTGTAAATTTGTTGTTTAATTTCGGGCAGTGCTGTCCTCTATTGAAAAGAATCAAAACTATAATTTCATATTGTTACCTATAGATGGCAGCACTTAACTGAAACGAATTCTTTAGCACGATACGAATTGCTTTTTAATGGAATTTTGCAAAACCTTTCATAGAATTGTGTCAGTATTTGTCAAATAACACACTAAATAATTCTAGTACATTTCCTTCTATATGTGATAACTTATACGAAATCTTATGATTGAGAGAAAAATAATGAATAATTCTTAAACTTATCACTATGCAATTTTATACTTTCGTAAACTGTTTTTCATCGATTTAAAAACAATTAATATGTAATTAGTAATATATTAATACACCATAATTTTATTTGAATCATTTTAACACAGGAAACAGGGATAGAAAAATGTGACTATTAACACATATGATTTTAATTTTAATCTTGGAAGACAAGGTGACTGCATGGGTGTTTTCATGGTTTTTCGCTACATTTTTATTTAACGGGAATATGAGCTAGTTTCTTTTAGAAAACACTCCTCGAAGACATAAGCGTTGCTATGGCAATCTGCTCTCGCGTGCTTGTTTTTTAATTGATGAAATGAAAAAACTATCTTAATTTTCATACCTATAGACTTAAAAATTAATTATCAAATGCTTCAATCAAGGTAAACTGAGGGATACTGTTCTAACGTCGAAACACAACTTAGTATAGAGTTTTTGCTTTTACTTTCACCTATTAAAAACTTTTTAAAAAGTTTATTCACACCGTTTGTGTCCTTTTATCAGGTTATTTTGCTCTGAATCTGAAAATAAAGTTTTGAATTTATATTGTTTATAATTTGAGATACGTAATATAGAACATTGCGTCCAAAGGACACACATTCGCTTTTTCTAATATAAGGTAACCAACTTCACAGAGGCCGAGAATCGTTTGGAACTGGGGCTTATCGTCTTAGGAAAGTTTTCTTGAAATCTATATTTACTTCGGTAATTTTAATCACTTCGAAGGGAAAAACCAATGACAAAATAGAAAGAAATACCTTTTATAAACGTTCTTACGCAATGCAAGTAAACAATGCAGCATTGACCAAATTGGTAGGTAATTTTCCAAAATTTTTCATTTCTGCGATTAGTAGATTCTGGTTTCTGAGATTTCTCATTTTGGTTCTTGTAATTTCCCGAGCACTGTTGATACTACTGGCTTGTTGTGCTCCTGAAATCGCCATTTGTGATGTTACACAAATTGCACAGAATTAAACCAATGATGCCACAGTTGCAGTTCTGCTCAATAGGCTAAACTCAAAATGTTGCCTGAGAACTTTCAGCACAATCACAGTCTTTGGGCCTTGGCATAATTTCCCCTGTTTCTGTGTAGAAACTTATTTTTAAAGCCAAAACAGTCAATTTCCACTCAAAAAGAACAATTTTACTAGCAATGATTTATCAGCGATAATATATATGTAAACAACTGTGGTAAAGCAAGTAAACTGTATAAAAGAAATTGGTTCATGGTTTACATGCCTACAAGCCAAAGGACAAACAAAAAAACATTCGAAAGGATTCAGATTTTAACATCACAAAAGGTTTGCTAAGGTTTTTTATGTTGTCGCTGAGCTCAAAGTTTACCAATCTACTCTTGGGCTCACTCCTACTAACACAACTTTGTAAGTCTTTTAAATTTTATTCTTAAACGTCATTTATTCGCACTTACACCACCTAAAATTTAGCAGCAAAATCACGGATCTTTAAAAATCAAATGTTTCAAATCCATGTTTCAAATCTATGTTTCAAAATCCCAATAGAGTGTTAAGCGTTGCATTAACCTTTTTCAGCACCAAAGGTGCTATTAGTCTCGAAACTCACTTTTTAACCGAATCGCTTTTCAAGTTGTTGCCACCAAACTTTTTCGTGACATATATATATATTTTTAAGTAAATAATGAAGAATCCGTATGTATGTATTTTCCTCGCATTGTGGAAAAGAGAATACATCTAAAGCCACTCAATTTTTAATACACCTTAGCCATACACTCGAACATGTCTTGTCTCTAAAAAGACTACAATACTTTTAGTTTCCACCAGCCAGCGTGTTCTCATTCAGTAACTCCTAACATATTTAACTTTCAGATTTAATTTGGAAGGTTACTGAGTAAAAACCTAAGTGATTTCAAACCAATAAACACAATTCTTAAGAATGTTTTTATCTACTTTTCAATATGATTAATTTAAATAAAAATGCATTAAAATAACGAGATATCTAATCATAAATACTAATTATTTTGTATGAAATTACATTAATTGGACTTAATAAAATCGTTATATTCCTTTTTATCCTTCATTTCGACAACTATGTTTTAGGCGCAGCCAATTTTTAATGAAATAATATAACTAATATAAAAATGTGTATGGTAGCCTCTCGAGAATTCTAAAGATATGCTATTTTTAAATATTTTGTGATTTTGCAGCTGAATTTTATGGGGCGTAGCTATGAGGAGCTTGATATAAATAAATTTAAAGACACAAATAGATTTAATAAACAAAGCATTTGTAAAACATTTACAAAAAAAGTAAAAAGTTTACAAAAAAAGGAAAAAGTAAAAAGTTTACAAAAAGTTTTGTAAATAGTAAAAACTACAAAAGTAGTTTTGTAAAAAGTACAGAAGTATTTTTGTATTTATTACAAAACCACTGTTACAAAAAAGTAGTTTTTGAGCAGTAAAAAGTATAAAAAAGTGTGTTTGTAAAAAGTTTACAAAAGATTTTACAAAAGTCATCTTACTAAGAAAACTGAACTCTGATATGATAAACGGATAAAAGACTGAAAGAAATAGAAAAATGTATGCCATTCTTTAACAGTGCATGGGGAATTCTAAACACACGCTGCTATACAAATTTTGTTATTTTGCTGTTGAAGCGTTTGTGGCGTAAGTGCAGAGAATGCAATGATTAAAACTCAAAAGGCAAGAAAATTATTTTAGCAGGAGTGCGTCCAAGAGCAGACTAGTAAATTCAGTGCTCAGCGAGAGCATAAAAAGGACCTTAATATACATTCTGGTTCAAAATTTAAATCTGAATTCTTTCAAATTTTCTTTCTTTCTTTTTCTTTTCAGTCTTTTCTCAGTTCTTCTTATAAATATTCAAATTTTAAGTAAAGTGAAATACACAACTTTTTTGTCTTTTTATTATTAACTTGTCTTTATGTATTTAACATCGCTTAATCTTTGGATTACGCCACATAAAATTCAATAACAAAATCATAAAATATTTATAAAGAGCATTTACCAGTGGAGTGTTAAGTTTAGTTATTCCTTTTTTTTTTTTTTTGTCTTCATTATATTTTCTTTAGGAACAAAACATGGCGATAGCATCTGATGACAACGTCCTTCTATTTGAAAATTGATATGGACAAATATTGCAAATGTAGATTAATAGAATGTCTAGCGCTAAAAAGCATTAAAATAATGAAAATTAGAAAATTGCAAAAAAATAGAAGCCTCATCTGTAGATGAAAGAATTTTAAATATTTAAATAATATTTAAGTAATAAAAAATAAAATTAATTTCAAATTCAAATCACCTCCGAAGCGGACAAATAAAGGAAACTGTGGGTAATTACGAAATCTAAAGTAAATAAGCAAAACCAGCTGCATAAAAATAACCCTAAGTTGGCAAATAAAGCCATTTGCAATACACCAATTTCAATTAATTATAAATGTTGCCAAAGACAAAATAACTTCAAAATGTGAAGTTGAAAGAACAATAGCGTTTTGCAGAGCCTAGGAAAGTGCCAGTAATAAAATAAAAAAATAATGTAAACTGCAAAAAAAAATACATGCAAAACCCTAATTTGAAAGAAAAAGAAATCGTCAAACAATACATTCTGTTCATTTCATCGTACATGAAATTGACTAAAATTTACTTAGCAACAATTATACAAACATTAAAAGTAATTATAAATAAAAAAAAATAAATTTTATAAAATTACTGGGATTTATTTTTATTTTTAAATTCTCATTTCTCTTGTTTGTGTTTTATATAAATAATTGCATATATAATCATGTCATCGATATTATGCGCAAATAATGCCTGTTTAATACCTGCTATTGTAATGAATTAGTATCGCTCTTCAGTGTGGACGTACCATAATTAACAAACTATTACGTATGTTAAGATTTATTTATGTACTTAATATCTATTTATGAACATGAATTATGTTAACATCTGTTTAATGTATAATCTGTTTACGTAATAATGCCTTTTTTTTTTCATTCTTCTGCCAGTGTTTAACAAATGAGTTATTCTGACTTCTCATCTGTGTTCGCCAGTCTTCTATGAATGCCCGCTCCTGTCATTAATTCTGTTAGCTTATTAAATATTCATAACTGTGTTTCAGAACTGCAATCTTGCCTTTCAGCGATTTTTGGCATCTTATAGCTCAGAAGATTGTCTATTATCAATGGCAAGAGGCATTAACTATACGTATAAACACTGGTAAGCTGCCGTGCCAGGAAAATGGTGTAAAATGATGCCTTACCTATTAAATTCAGCTTACAATAACTGATCTTTGAAGTTCGTGAACATAAGCCAACGTACAAAATTCTTGAAATTTGGCGAGTGGACTTAATATGCATACTTATGCCTTATGTTGTACAGCTCCATCTGTAGGTTAAATTCTGAACTTTGTTGTTTTGTTGTAGATATAAATTTTGATGCTAACCAAGCCATCTAATAATTCATTCATTTTTAAGGCTTTAAAAAGCTCATGTAACCTATAAGGTATTTTTGTATAAAACAGACTACAGGTTCATCCAGAAGTCACGCTCATCAAACTTCCAAAAATTGTAAAAATTTCAAAATAAATAAATGATAAATTGTTTCATTGGGTAAAATCCCCATATTGTTATAAGTAATGTATCATTTAAAATTTTGCTTTTGCCGATAACTATGCTGATAGCTTTAAAGACCGTTTTTTACGTTTCTTTGTTGCAAGATAGTGATGAGTTTTCCAAGCAGACCGAGTTTTTATGACTTAGCATAACTTAACAACTCATTCTTACGAGAACTTTGTTGAAACGTTCAAAGAGACCTTACAAAATGTTAATGAACCTAACGAAAACAACAATTTACTGCTTCCTAACCTGATTTTGAGAAACTGGAAGCGGAAGACTTGATATTCTATCCATCGTATCTCACTGCCCCACCTCCCCGCAAAAGAAAACCTGATTGAAAAATTTTACGGGTGTAATAACCATGTGCACGTGTAAACAAATCATGCATATTTTCAGGAAAATAACAATTTTAACTTTTTCGTCAAACATTTCGCAAACGAAGAGCAACTGAATGAATTTTATGTTTTAATAACTGATAGTATTGAAGTACACTTGAGGAAATGAAACTGCATTAAAAATAATAAAAAATGATTCCAAATATTTTAAAACACTAAAATTTAGCGGCACATATGAAGGTTATGCCTTCCCCCTCTTAAAATGTTTTCTCTAATTGTCTTCTTTTTCTGTTGTGTTTTGTGCTTTTGATCTTTATATAATTCTGCTGTTCGTGAAGCTGATTTTTCATAAACGTTACTTATCTAGATGCCTGAACCGTGACCATCCAGGTCAAATTTTGATCCACCTGTGTGTTTCGATGTTACTGATGAATGCTGTCTTCGTGATTGGATCTCAGAGAGGTCGTGCTCTAGGAGGAATCGATGTATGCGTTACGGTTGCAGTTCTCATCCACTATTTCCTGCTCTCCACCTTAACATGGATGTGTGTTGAGGCGATTAACATGTATCAGTTACTGATACATGTCTTCGCATCTTCCGAGTCCCACTTCATGCTGAAAAGAGCTATTTTAGCATGGGGTAAGTACATGTCAACATGCATGTTCAGTTCACATATAAAATGTACGTTAGGTTCACGTGAACATACAAGTGTATCAAATTCGCTGAAACAACCTTGTATTTGGCGTACATTTACTGAAAACACTCAATCGATTTCGAGGGCAGCTACAGGTCCCTCCTGATCAGGAGAACAAAATATCTAGAAAGGGAAAGAAACCTCAGTAACAACTTTTCATACACTCGGGTAGAACCACGCGCGAGGAGGCAACGCCATCTATTGGCAAAAGGGGAAAATGATACTGAATGTTGGAAAATGATGTTACTGAGGTTTCTTTCCCTTTCTAGATATTTTGTTCTCCTGATGAGGAGGGACCTGTAGCTGCCCTTGAAGTTGATTGAGTGTTTTTAGTAAATGTACGCCAAATACAAGGTCGTTTCAGCGAATTTGATTGTCATGTTGGCGTGTTTCTCTTCTATTGTAATACAAGTGTATATATATGCAGTACCTGTAAAAATGTGTAAACTGCTTTTATGGGAAGTGCATTTGAACGTGTAAGTACATGTAAGTGTAAAGAACATGTGAACATGCGGGCGCAAGTACATGTGAATATGTAGGTAAATGTGGAGTACAGTCGAACCTGCATGGAAATCTCATTTACGATTGTAACGTGTGTAACGTACGATTGTAATGAGCGTATCACTGCACAGAACTGATTAGAACATGTTATGAAATTAGATGACCAGACCTTCTTTCGCAGCACTAGTTACCTTTGTTACATGGCATACAATAAAAGAAAACAAATGATGCTATTAAGTAATAGACTATAGCAGGGATGGTCATAGTGCAGATTGCAAATCACATGCAACTCTCGCAGGCAAGTGATGGGGTTCTTATGCAAATAAAATACATGTATGAGATATGGTAAGCTGAAACTACTTAGTGCCGGAAAGAAAATAATTAATTTATTTCATTTCTTTGTACAAAATTACCAAACTTTTTTTTTGCTTTTTGAAACCTGTTTTATTACTATTCCAACAATGGAAATGGCTTTTGGAATTGACTTATGGCTTTTGGAAAATCAAGTTGCGGCTCTCGAACTTTCCTACAGACATCAAATTTGGTCACCCTGAACTATAATATTAGGTTAGTGCATGTACATGTTCGTATATGCAAAACATTTAGCTATTTTAATAAGCAGTTCAGCTATTTGAATTAACATATCTTCTTCATTATGCAATCTTTTATTCCTGCAGAATACAAAGATCATAAAATTTATGCATTGCCTGTAGTAAGTACTGCTTACAATAGAACCACAGTTATCTGAACTATGATCCGGAATGTGCAGTTTTTTATTTAAACTTACGGTCAATTTAGTTACTTTGTAAGGTTTATCCTAAGTTTATTAATAGTTATTTTAAGTTTTGTATCTTTCCTATTTTATTCTAATTTCAGCTCACAATTTCTTGCCAGAATGTAAATTCAGAAACGCAGTTAATGCAAATGAGAAAAAGTACTATTTAAGTCGTGACTTCACCAACTTCAAAAGAGAGAGTCTGATTCCCTGACTAGCGCGCGTTTGCCTTTTGGCTACGTCTCTCTTAGCTGTTACTACGCTCGGCCATACCTTAGGCCCTTGCTTGGCTTAGCCGATTTGATTAATACTTAAGGCCCAACTAGTTAGATCTCTGATAGCTTCGGCTATACCTTTTAAATAGCTTAGTTAAGCTAGTTTTAGTTTAAATTATTATTATTTTAAGTTCAAGCCCGAGTGGCGGCTTTGTGTAAAGTTCCAAGTAGGAACTGATTGTAAATATACTGAAAAATAAAGGGTTTTAAACTCTCTTTAAGTCTTACGTGTTCTGTTCACACACTTTACCCCTTTCGCCATTGCTAGATCATTTCTTACTCCTTTTCAAAACTTAAAGACTACGTAGATACGTTTAAGCGTATTTATGTTATTTTTAATGTGTTTTATAAATTAAATAATAAAAAGTATAAAATATGTTGGTGAACACGAAGACTTAAATAAAAGTATTTTTTATATTCCTAAATTAAAACTAAACAATTAACAGCTAAATAAAATGCTTGCCATATTCTCCCCTTTCGAATTAATTAAAATTAGCTTAGTTTTTTTTCTATTAATACGACAAGGGCGAACTCAAAGTTCTAATTACTGAATTATTGTCCTTATATCAGATACTGCAAAAAGTATATTTACGAAATGAACATACCTTAATAGTTTTACAGCTTCTAATTTATTACTTTACTTGCAGGTATTCCGTTTATAATTGTTGGAGTAACGGTACTGATGGATTGGGAAGTATACTACAACCAAAATGAGTAGTAAGCAAAAATGTTTTGTTTCATAATTTTTGTATTCAAAGATTTTTATTTTGTCATCTTTTTTCAGACTGTATATATGTTTAACTCAAATAAAACACAAAACAGTGTTGAATGTAAACTTTATTTAAATAAATATATAGTTGTTCCTAATTTTAGTATATTCTTACTAATATTGCTGCCTTGCTGCGGTGAATAATCATATCCGGTTCTATGATTGACATATAGATGGCGCCACCATTCATATCCACTTTTAAATTCATGATTGATTGATAGATGGCAGCACTACATTATAAGTTTTAAAATTTTATTTGATTATAGAGATCTTGCTTTAAACAGGCTCTTAAAACTCTTTTTCAATGAATTAAGAAAATCTTATGTTGCTTGATAATATGCTTAATAATGTTGTTCTTTTCTGCACGATTCTTAATTTTTTTCCCTCTTTTTAGCTGCATGTTATCAGCTGCGAACCCATATGTGTATTATATAAGCTTCCTTGGGCCCTCGTGCCTCATCTTGTTTGTGAATCTGACTGTGTTTCTGATGGTTACGAGGGTCCTTTTCACCCCCCGAAACGTGTCATCGAAGAAACCACCGCAGTGTAGCAAGAAAGAAAAATTTTTGGTTACTACAGCGCAAGTTCGGGGTGCCTTCACTGTCATGGTAAATATAGTAAATTATTGCTTATATTTCGTATTGCTTATATTTCGTATTGCTTATATTTTTAGTTTGGATGCTTTCCACATATATTTTAAGTTTTAAATTTGACATTAAGTTAAGAGCACTTACTTTTTTTTATACCTGTGTATAAATAAGAACATAAGGTCAAATTTTTACGTTGTTTCAGTATCACGATATTAGTTTACAGAAAAAAAAACGGGTATCATATTCAAAACATGATTAAATTCAAAAATGAATAACTCATCAGAAAGTGGACACATGTTCGCATTAGTGAACGAAACTATTCTGGACTCATACTAACGTCTAAAAATAAAGTTATTAATTATTTTATATAATATTGTTTATACCATTAAATGGAACATCCAATGAAAGTGCTTTAAATCGTATAATTTCGTCAATTTTTTTCAGGTTTCTAAATAATGTAAACTCACCTTGTTTTTGTTTTATTTTTTTAAACTCTTAAATATGTTTAACGGGTTAGGAAGCAACTTGCTCTTCAAAACACTTTCCGTAAAGTGCTTATATGAAAGTGTAGTTTTATACATTGTTTTCACAAAAGTCCTTATCCGGCTTTGCTTCAGCAGTTGTTGATTGTGATATATATTTTTAGTTGCAAAAAATTTTAAATAAAGCATAGACATTTTTGTTTTTAAATTTTGATATTTTTAATTTTAAAGGCATTTTGACATGTTTATGTTTAAATTAATTTTGTAAAAAATTCCGAAATGTAACTTTTAAACGTTCCTTCTGTCTCTCTATAAATACTCAGGAAAAGTTTGCGCTGAATATATAAAATAACATAAAATGTGTGACAAAAAGTGATCGAGATGATTGATATGAAAATTGAGAAGCATATTCAGGGGCCGAACACAAAATGAAGAGGCAATTGTATGCAATTGTAAGTAACTAAAAATAAAATATTATTTAAGAAACGATTTCTGATGTTAATATACAGGGTGTTTATAAAGTCCTGGACCCATTCTAATGTTCAATAACTCATAAAATAATGAAGATATAAACAAACTTATGGCATTTATTGATGGAATAACTTATATATTTTCCTTTTCAGGTTTGAATATCTTTACTTTTGTAAATATCGTCTGCCGTGTGGTTAATTTCAGATAATTTCATTTTTCAGTCTGAATATCTGTACTTTTCTGTAATGTTTTCCGACGAAGCATCCTTTCATATTTCTGCCATTGTTATTAGCCATAATGTGCGCATATGGGGATCTGAAAACCCCCATGAATACCGTGAGGCACAAAGGGATTTCCCAAAGGTTAATGTGTGGTGTGGATTAATACACGACCGAGGCATTGAGCCTTTCTTTTTTGCGGAAAAGACGGTCTCATCAGTCGTATACTTAGACATGTTGGAAAACTTCGTATTTCCACAACTAGAAGAGCTTCAGCCACATGTCTTTTTGCAACAAGATGGTGCACCTCCTCATTGAGGTACCATCGTTCGTAGTTCTTTGAATGATCATTTTACGGGAAGATGGATTGGGCGAGGAGGCCCAATTCCTTGGCCACCCAGATCATCTGATATAACTCCGCTGGACTTTTTCCTTTGGGGATTTGTAAAGGACAACGTTTACAGGAGGAGAGTGTCGAGCATGGATGACCTAAAAGCCAGAATGACAACCGCAATAGCCTCTGTGGATGCCGGTACCTGGCGTGAAACTGAATATGGACTTGATATTCTCCGTGCGACGAAGGGGCCACCCTTGAAGTTCATTGACAAGGCACATGAAACTTTTTGAGTCTATCTAACCGTTTATGTTATTAATTTTAATCTATCTTTACTATTTTCTGAGTTATTAAACATCAAAATGGATCCGAAACTTTATAAACACCCTGTATATAAGTTCTACGCAGATTATTGTGAAAAATGTTGATCAAGATAATTTCTATGAAAATGGATTTCACTAATTAAAAATTAAAAAAATATTTGTGCTTTATTTATTTTTTACTCTTATCAGATAATGATTCTAAATGAAGACTCTAATAAATCGCAAAAGAATATTACTGAAGGGTATTTAAGGAGAAAATAACCAACCTTGAATTATTCTTATTTCTTTAGTGACCGATCTGTTAATACAAATAACGTCAGATATCGCAAATTTGGAAATTCAATATTTCAGTTTATTTTTGTTGTTGGCAGTAAACGTTTTTTGTTGTCTTTTTTTTAAAAAAAGTTGCAAAATGTTCTGAAATATATGTGTAGGGTCAGGAGAATCACGTAAAAAGTTAAAATTCTTATTTTATACAAAATTAATTTATTTTTAACTTTTAAAATACGAAAACGTGAATCTTGCTGTCATTTAAAATGTATTCATAATTTAAAAGTGTATGTCTTGACCAACCGTTTCATAAACAAAAGCCGGGTAAGGATTTTGGTGAATATGATGTATATGTTATTACTAACAGGCATCTTATAGCCAAAACTGTATCAGTCTGAATGCATACTTTATTTCACAGATATTTTAAATTCATGCAATCGTATGAAATACGTTTTAGAAACACTTCATTTCTTATGGCATGTGTGTTGACTTTCAACATTCAGCCTAGTTTCGCCTGTTTTATCAATCATAATTTATTTATTGACTCCTTTACAGTAAACACTGCAGGTGTTTGTCCTTAAACTACGTTAACTGCTGAACAGGATCATGCACGTAAATATTATAAGGTACTCATACATGTTCTGCATACTTTTAAGTATTATGTGTTTCATAAATAACACGGGACATTCAAAATACTGTATTAGTAATGTGATACCTCTGGCTATTTCCCTTTATATAAATTTTTTAAGCATTTTCCCATTCGTTTTACAAGTTCAACTACTAATACTTTTAAGAAAAAAAACCCAAAAATGATTCAAAATACCTTATACACCTAACATGCAAATAAAATAAACAATGAAACAAAAACTTTTATTTAATATAATACATAATATAATACATTAATTTATCAAAATAGGATTATCAGAATTACTTTTCAAATTGCTACTTTAAGTAGGTGATTTATGTAAAGCTATTCAGCACTGATGAATACGTAATTCAATACTGTCAGTAATGAAGCCGATGTTTCAGAGGTTTTTCATGACCCATTCATTTTTTACCTATTTGTTTTCGCAAACATTATTTTGTTTCTTATATACCGAATATCATCTCTTCCGGTCATTAACAATTATCTGATTTTATTTCATAAGATGAAATACTTAGTAAACTTAAATGGCAGCATTTTGTAAAACGTCATTGATGAAATCGATTAAAGAAATTTGATTTTAAGAAGAAATGTCAGATTTTTAAAAAATAATAATCATCAGATACTATAACAGAATAAAATATGTATTAAAATAAGTAAGAGTGCTGTGAAATGTAAAAAATATGTAACAGAAAATTTTCGAAGGAATCAGAGGAAAGAAAATCAGAGGAAGGATTTAGTTTTTGTTAATTAAAAAGAGGCACTATGAAAACGTCCTTAATTTTAGTGATGATGATATTATTTCATTTCTAGGTTCTCTTGGGCGTATCTTGGGTTTTCGGTGCTTTTGCAGTCGGTGAAGCAAGACTCGTGTTTCAATACATTTTCTGTGTGGCCAATTCTCTCCAAGGATTTCTTATATTCCTCGTTAGATGCTTGCAGTATCCTGAAGCAAGAAGTGCGTGGTAAGTTGTAGCATTCATTATTTTAATTAACCAAATTATTTTTAGTTTGAACTTTCCTATCGAATTCTCAAAGTTTCAGTTGCTGCCCGAATTTAGCGCGAGTGAGATATTTATGCAAATCGCATATATCTGTTAGCAGTTTAAAAGGCAAGAGTTAACGAGGGGAAAGACAGAGCCTTGGATTTATCGCCGTAAGGCTGTGCGCGCAAAGATTTCCTCTGTCTACTGAAAGTTCGCCTTCATAGGCAATTTGCAATTACCAGTGTTTGCTAGTGAAAATTCGCATTTATTGCATTTCACTAAGAGTTAAGCTTCCCTCGCCGTCCTATTTAGAATTTAGTTAGGTATTGAATTTGTAAGTGGCTTACTCGATTTGAAGAGTTGTAAATATTAGAATAAAGGGTCACTTTTAAACCCTCCTTCTGACTTTGTAGTTTCTGCAACACTAAAGGACATAGCCTAGATTCGCTCACTGTCCTCCACATAAGGTTTCACAGTTTATGCTTACGAAGAAAATCAAGAGATTGAAGGAAGAACCTTATAAAGTTTGTGAGGGTAAATTTAATTAAATATTATACTACACCCTGTTTAAACCTTCTTGTGATTCAGACAAATTCTCGTTCTTCCTCGCTCTTACAAATCTGAAAGTGAAAGGAGTTAAAACATGCCTTAACTGAATGTTTTATTGAAAACTGCGTCTTAAAATGTAACTAAAATTTAACAAAATCTACCCACCGTTACTCGCGGAATCTTGGAAAAGCAAATACTTTGTCTGGACTTTCAACGTCTTGTGGCCTTTTTAGGCAAATTTTGTCATTGAGCCGGTAAAGTTGCATTATTTGCAATAATTCGGCTATAAAATCACTGACTGACTGACTGAGAAATAAAGGGTTTCAGTACCTAATCAACTTACCTCCAGCTGTTCGTGTTTTCTAGGCTCGAAAATATCTCAGCCAACGCAAGTCTACTTATGTTTGAATGGCTCTAGACATGAATTGCTTTTTTGGTGGGTATCACATTCTCTCACTATTTAAACTCAACCTAATTTGTGCTCTGATTACAGTTGATGAAAGAAATAGAAGTTACAGGGAAAAATTAACATAAAAATAATATGTCCACTTAAATTAAAACTTTAATTCAGATCAGTTACTTCTGTATTCGGATCGTTCCATTCTTCGTGTCCTGTAATGTTATATCCCTTTATTCTATGATAATTTAACATTTATTAAACAGGCAGCATCAGAAATTACAAGTTCTCTCTGCTCAATCTTTCAGAATGTCTTTAATTTATCTTTCTTAACTAATTCTGAATTCTAGAACTATACAGTCTTGGTGCAGAAGATGGTTATTTTTTTCATATTTATAGCAGTACACCATATCTAGAATGAGAAACTAAAGGATCTGGAAATATATATATGTGTGTGTTATACTTGACTAAACGAATGAAATTTTTTTATTTATATATATCATTGTAATCAATTTTAGGTTGAATTCAACAGAACTGAGTAATAATAAATAGTTTATGCTACTTATTTAAATAGTTTATAATTTAAAGGAAATTTAAATTATTAAAAAAGAAGAAAAGAATTTAGCATGATCTTAACTAACGTAGTTGCGAAGTTACTGTAGCTAATGAATTCCATTTCTAAGTTTAATCTACAGATGGCACCACCATACTTTTAATGCTTAATTTCATGATTAACCGATAGATGGCAGCACTATACTACAGAAGTCTACAGCACTACTCGTCGTGATGGGTTGCAAATAATTTAAACACCATCAATTTTCATCAAAAGAAACGCAGTGATCGGTTCAAAACAAACGTAATGCGTTTTCTGCATTTTTCCTGTTTTAAGACGTATGAACGTAAAATAACTGCGACGAAATCTTTTCAAATCTTTAAGTCTCTCTTTTTTTTTTCTTTTCTCTTTTTTAAGTGGAATAAGTTTTGAAACAATATTATTTCAAATAATTTTCCCATAAAATAAAATTTTAAATTTAATTTATGAAAATATTAAAATATAAAATTCCTTTTTTAATTATTTTAAAGGAAATAACATGCATTCATAAATCACAAAATAATTCGTAATGTATTATTTTTATTACAATTTCGCTTCTGAACCATTTTGTCATGGCTAAAACTGCAAGCCGCTCGATGAGAATTAACAGGACTTTATTTTAGTAATTCATGTTTATTTACAAAAAGTGCAAGCTATAAAAGGCATGAAATAAAAAATCTCGTAAGGAAGTATAATCCGTCTCAAGATTTTAATATCGGAAACTACAGAAACACTCGAAGTCTAAACAATAATCCGCTGACAAATGTACTCATGAAATGAAAAACATCGCTCGCTTGCAGCTGGCACTCCAATTGCTTTCATTTTTGTAACTGTATTTTACACGTACAGAAATTTTAAATGTACATGATAACTTTAATTGTTATTATTTCATTAATGAACTTAGATATTTCGAAATCTATATCTTACAGAGAGATTGCATAATTCTTATATTGCACGCAATATTCTAAGCTCTTTATTAATTTATGAAATAGTTATATACCATTAAAATATGATGCAATAAAAGTTAATTTAAAAATTGTTTTCGGTAGACAATAAGTAGGAAAGAAGGTTTTGAATATAAGTCAAAATATCCTACTGTATCTTTTTTATTTCAAAAAGATATTTTATTATTTTTGCGGTTATGGTTGAGAATTAACTTACAAAAGTATACTAATAATGTCGTATAGCTTGAAATACATGATAAAATAATACTAATTTGCGTACCGTACATATTTTAAAAATAAAACACAATTTAAAATAGGTTTACATACGCACAGTAAGCTTTTATGTAAAATGGATTAAATAATTAAAGGTCTAAAAAGAGAACAGTATCTTATCACGTAATCCAACGGGAATAGTATATTAAATAATTCCATTTACAAAATTTGTATGCAATTTGGTATTGGGGGTAATAAAAGCGTGGGGCACTTAATTAACGAAAGCTATTAATTTAATTTAATTATGAAATGTATAAGTTTTAATTGTATTTTATTTTCCGTTTTTTAAACTCAGTTAAGTATTATCAATAAAAAAAGTTATGAAGAAACAAAGATCGCCATTTCATTATTAAGTGCGCCAAGATGACATATTACAAGAGCAGTTTGTCTACGAGAGACGCTTTTCCTTCGCCGTCTGCTTCAGACTACCATAGAGTATTTAAAAAATTGTAGAATATCGCTCACTTAATATTTTTTATCACTGTTCTTTTAGGAAATGAAGAAAAGTTTATTTTATAATCGGTGTAAATTTCAAAACTTGATATCCAATGCATTTTTTGTGCTGAAATTTTAACATCATAAACGTTAATTAGTTTAAAAAATCGAGCGAATTTTTAAAAATTCGCTCAAAATTCAGAAATTAAGTTACAATTTTCATACAAGTTTCACTGAAAAGACGTCTTTACTCTGTTTTCGATGGCACGAACAGTACAATTCTGACTAGTTTGTAAGAAGGATTTGAACGAAAAATCGATTAAACACTACATAAAAAATATATAAATACAATTTTGAAAAATTGCTTCGCCACATAATATTGTCATCGACCAACACATTGTGTATACAATTTGAACTCGATAGCTTATCAGGAAGCAGGTTATAACATCGAAGGTAAACGTTTCACTCACAGTGAAACATTATGAGGCTGTGGTAGGGGAAGAGGGGGAAGACCCTCGGACCCGTCCCCCTTGAAATGCTGTTCATCAAAACTGGGGCTGGAACTAAGCTAAATCGTACTGTTACCTGTAAGGTGCTCGAGGCTGTTGCCAACGACAGACGTAAACTTGCGATCCTTGGCCACGAGGAATTTCGCGAGCTTGGGCTGGGAAAGCCGGGACGAATGAGACACTTACCTCAGGTGAACCTCAGGCTATGAGACGTTGCAAATTCATTTAAAAAAAGAACAATTGTTATTGAAATGATTTGAAACACATCAAGAAATATAATTTTAAAATATACTTAAAGTAATAAAATATTGCTGGCACTATTATTTTATAATTTAAAAGCATTACGTACTTGATATTGCTTTCATTTTTGGTGCTACAAAATTGATTGTCTGATTTCCATTAATCATCATTCATTTTTTCGTCTAAACCAATTAACCAAATGGTAAAGGTGTGGTGCCCGTCTTCCCCGTTCCTAAATCCTAAATCCTAAATCATTATTCGTAGCCATCTTCTTGGACAGGATGGCCTCTCTTGATTTAAGTTTGATACAGCTTACCGGCAATGTAAAAAAAGCGAAAAATTATTTAAATATGAATTAACAGCTTGGTTTTATTACCTTCCTGCAACCAAGCTTCTTTAATGCACATTTTTCATTGAATCATTTCTATTAATTCCAAGAAAGTTCTTTTATTATAAGTAAATCAAAGGGATTAACAAAAGCACTAATAATAAAAATTTATTCTTGAAAGTTCTACAGTTTTATAGTAATGCGTAATTTTATAGTAATGCTAACTGTTTTGTTGGAAATAATGTTTGACATAGATTTACATCTATGGTAATGGAAAGAACGACCTTGTCCAGGAAATACCTAGTGATTTTGTAGTATCTCTTATTATTCTGATTTGTAATTTTAACTGTAAAAAACTGTAAACTTTTAACTGTAAACTGTTTCCACTGTAAAAAATCCAATTTTAGATTTGTTCTGTTCCGCAATATTTCAGAAGTCATTCCAAATTCTTCGAACAAAACCTGGAAGGCGAGTGGATTGCTTCGATATATCTAACGCGCAAACGTCCACTGAAATGGCATCAACAGACTAAACAAGGATGTCTGAAAATGAAATATACCATATTAATGAGTTCCTTGCTCTTTTTTTCGTATAAAGCTGTAGTGTTCCTTTTTTGATATAAACGTTTGCCATTAAATAAGACGTATAGTTCGAATTTTTGATCTGTTGTATTTATACTATTTACATTCCCTCAGAATTGTACAATTGCTTTTATTTATTATTTACTATTCATGGAATACCCACAAGGACTGCGAAACGGTTAAGAGCTTAAGTTTAATTTTCTGTCAAGACTGAATTGTAATGAAATAAGATAAGGCATGAATTATCTTTTCCTGAGTTTCCTTGAATTGTATAATATCAAAGAAAAAACGTTTTTAATATTCTAAATTTTGTTGTAACGGAATTAGCACAGTGCATTCCGGCTAATTTAAGATAACTGATATTCTTAAGCATCCAAAATACTGATTTTTGATAATATTGGACAATCCCCTTCCCCAATAGATATCTCTGATATCGTTAATATTAGCAGTAATAAATATTGGATTGGAAAAGTTAATATAATAAAAATTAAAATCAGAGTTTTTTATTAGTATTTTGATCAAAATAGAAATTTAAAAATAAGTTATCAGAAAGTTCAATATTAGTCGGTAATAATTAACGTTTTTAGTGTATAATTGTAATCAAAAACTTCCTTTTTCCGCCAACGGCAGAGCGGATAAGGCCGCTGAACACTAAAAACTCGAACCCGGTTCATAGGCATTTTCATGGTTATTTCCATTTGACGGGAATACGAGCCAATTTTTCCTTAGATCTTTCCTTCATGAAGATATCTTTTTTCTATTAGGCAGTGATAATTATCATACTGAATTAAGCACGCATAATAGAAAATGATCTCTTTTTTTAGAGAAAATGAAGGAAAATATTCTTCAGATATGTGAAAATTTAGCGTTATGATGAATATATAACAGAATTTGAAAATAACTTAAAAAGAAAGGGTAATAAATTAGACTGAAAAATCATTTGATGAAACAACGAATTTTTTAAAAAATATTTTTTTCATAGTAGAAATAAAAGAAATGGCAGTTATTTTAATCTCACAACTTAAATGTAGATATAAAAGACTAGTTTTTTTTAATTCTAATTGATCGAAATGCAATGGCTTTGGATTTAGGTATTTTAAAAGAAGTAGCTTATAATTTAACACTTCAATATGCATATGATACAAGTGCTTCCAAACCCGCATTAGAAATAGCTAGTTTAAAAAACAACGTTGTTGTACGAATTCTGCTCACCAAAGTATTAAATTAAACGTTTAGGAAGAATTCAGGAATACAAAGTAGTTCAAACGTATACGAATCCGAAAATTGCCATAATAATGTTTTTAAACTTGTCAGTTATTATTGTTAGACTGGAATAAGCTTCAATAAAGTTAAGCTTATAAAGTATTTCGCTCACCTTCTTCGTATGACTTCGTGGTGTAGTGGTATGCATGCTCGGCGCGTAACCGAGAGGTCCGTGGTTCGATTCCCGGCGAAGGCGTTACTTATTTTTCACCTCTCCTGCTTCGTAATAACCTAATGTCTCTACAACTGGCGCCTGAACTAAAAAGGTGGTGGATGATGATTCTCCACCACCGGGATTTGGCGATTGGGTCCCCAAAACCCCAGTCGCCCTTTAAAAGGGGGAGTATATAAGGTATTTCTCCCTCTTTCTTCGCATGCCTTCGTGGTGTAATGGTCTGCATGTTCCACGCGTAACCGAGAGGTCCGTGGTTCGATTCCCGGCGAAGGCAATGCTTTTTTCCATGTCTGATGCTCCAAAAATAACTAATGTATCTACACTGGCGCCCGAACTAAAAAGGTTGTGGATGATGATTGCCCACCACCGGGATTTGGCGATTGGGTCCCCAAAACCCCAGTCGCCCTTTTAAAGGGGGAGTATATAAGGTATTTCTCCAGCCTTCTTCGCATGCCTTCGTGGTGTAGTAGTCTGCGTGCTCGATGCGTAACCGAGAGGTCCGTGGTTCGAGTCCCGGCGAAGGCGTTGCTCATTTTTCGTGTCTCCTGCTTCGAAATAACTTAATGTCTCTACAAGCTAATAGAAAACATAAGCAAAATCCTCTACCTAGGCTAAAAAAACTTTCATACGAGACGATGTTTTCTGCAAGCAGGAAAAATTAAATTACGAAACAACCTGAAAATTAATGCAATACATGTTACATTATTCTAATGTTATTTGCTATTTTTCACTATTTTTTTTTTAATTTTCATTTTAAAATTATAAATTATTAGATCCGCTGAATTTATAAAGCTGCGATTAACAAATACCATAAGAACTATGACATAATCGTCCTATAATAATTACGATATTTTGATATAATAAGCTTACTTTTGTTTAATTCGAGCAAGTGAAAATAATCCTAAATTGACTGCATATAGGGGGGGCACATTTACCTTTTTCCCGCCACCTGTAGCCGAGCGGTAAGTCGCTGAACCATATACAAATTCGGCTTGATTTCGATATCCCGTGAACAGGACTACGGCAAGGACGTTTTCGTGGATTTCACCTTGTGTAACGTGAACATGAACCAGTTTTCCTTAAGAGGTCCTCCGGGAATGCATCCTTTCCCTTAGGTATATAGCGCTCGTTCGCTTTGCCGTAAGACCAGCAGAGGAAAGCTACGATGGACTGTATTTGATAACATCATGAAGAAAGATTGATCTATGAGACTGTTTTCGCCTGATTTCATGAACGAATTATTAGATGCAGACGTAATACGACATGTTGAAGCATATCTGTTTCAACTAGAAATACTCTGATCTATCAGATCAAATTAAAAGACTGTGCTCGCAGATAAGTATGGAAGTACCACAGCATGTAAAAGGATACATTTTTTTAAATATCGTGTGTAAAGGAAATCTTCATTTCAAGGAAGAAATTCAATACAACCCACTATATATGATGATCTGAGTCGGTATATCACTATTTGAATGGAGCTGTGAGTATAGTATCTCATTCACGAATACAGACAGCTTGAGTAATCCCCGGCTTGTAGAGAAATAACCAATAAAAGAGCTGATTACAGCAAGGTGGAGCTTCAATGCATGTTTCCAGTTATGTGCATGAAAAGTTAATGTTAATTTCTTTTAGCATATTAAAAGTGGGTTGGGTTAAGTTACGATGTTTGGCAAGTCTTTAGTTTGCAAAGAATTTAGCACGGCTGTAAACAAATCTTCAAAACGCAGCTGTGTTTAGTCACACATTTCCTTATCCTGGCTTTTGTGAAGCTCTGTAAAAGGAAGAACATGTAAGTAAATTACGAAAATGGGCATTTTTCCTTTTAATTTTTCAGTTCTTCTCAAGTGTCAGAAACTGCAGGCGAAAATTTATTGCTGAGTTGTTCATTGTTCATTGTTCTCTTAATAAATATATTGATAATAACCAAAATTTACTTATGAACGAAGCTATAATGCGCATGTATTTGAACATTTTTATGAAGTTTAAATCTGTTTTAATGAAAAAACAGAGCAAATTCAAAAATTTCATTGTGGATATAGGCTTGTGGTTAACTGGAACTGTACCCGCATAATGCTTGAGAATAGCAGAGGATAAGCAGCAGTTTCTCTCATAGCTAGTTTAACCAAATAATAGCTTAGCTTTTTTTTATCACGTTCTAAAGCCAATTAAAAAAATAATCGCATACATATAGGTTTGAAATTTATGAAACTAAGAGGCATTCTTGAATGATAGATAAAATTTACTAAACGCTACAAATGAACTAATTTCCTACTTTAAGCTTTTACTCAACTCAGTTATTCTAAACGATTATCTATACTACTAAAATCTATGCGTCTGTCTGTTTGTTTGTTTGTGGCATTATCTCCCCCGGAACGACGGGAAGTTGAGCTTCGAGAGAGGTGCTGTCGGATTCCCAAAATTCCTGAGAAGCTATTTCGACCATTCTTATCTTCGTACAATTTTAATTAGCCGAGGTGTTAATTAAAAAATCTCAAAACGCTAATTTTCGCCCTCATTTTTCCGAGTTGAAACAGTCTCACGCGCTGGAGATAAATATCTGCTTTATTTCGAAAAGTGTTGCCACTGCTCGCTTTCAAATCGTAAAGTTTGTTAATAAAAAAAATTGCAAGTTTTACAAAATATGAATTGAATAAAGCATTACCAAACTTTAAACATATTATTATTATTATATAAAGGTCCTATTATGACACTGAAGAAAGCACGCAGTTGCATGTTACGTCATTGTATGTGGAATGTTTTTCCTTAATGTCAGCATTTTTAAAATAAATAGCTGCTTTTGTCAACTTTTTTTGTTTCAGGTTAGGATAACTGACACCATATATTAATGCCACGTTAATTCTTTTATTGGTATTGAAAGATGTTCTTATATTACATTAAATTTAAGTCATGACGTCAACGTGTTCAATAATTTTATGAAATTACAGTAGCTGGAATCATAAAAATCATTATATACCTTTTTTATGATAACCTTTTAGGCAGCTGGTCGCGCAAGCTGCTACATTTTAAAGAAATAATATCACTATTTTGAAAATATGTATGTCAGCCTCTAACATTCTATCGGGAATTCTAAAGATATGCTGTTTTTAAATATTGTTACGGATTTCATATTTATTTGGCTATTTATTTAGAATTGCTTTATTTTCCCGTGCAACGCAGATGATTTTTGAAGAGAAAGCTACGTCGAAAAAAAAATAAAAATAAAAGAGAGCGTGCATTTAATGTTTAATAAATAAATATCTCGTAATTACTGTTGCCATCCAGAAAAATCGAGATTGTTCTAGTGATAATTAAAAAGCTTATAAAAGCCGAATTGAAACACCTCACCTCAGTTGTTGTTGTTGTAGTTGAAGTTGTAAAAAGCGAACTGCTGTTTGTTTACTTAATGCTGTAGCGATTTCGCTGTGAGATAGAATTACTATATCTGTTTTGAATTGAGTTTTGCTAAACGTTTGAGATATTGTGATATTGTGCGAATATCTCTGAAGAAATATTTCAGAATTTTGATTTATTTCTTGTGAAAAGAATAAATTTTGTTAACTTTTTAACGTCTTGTGCATTCAGTCCATAACGAACCCGTACGCATGCAACACTATTTTGTGATTTTGCTGCTGAACTGAATTTTATGAGGCCTAAGTGCGAAGAACGTGATATTTAATTAATAAAGTTAACACATAATAATAAAAGGACCAAAAATTGGTAGACTTTTTTTTAACTAAGGAAACTGAGTATTGGTTATGATAAACTGAGAAAAAACCGAAAGTATAAAAATATATGCTAACACTTAACATTGATCGGGAATTCTAAACATGCGATGCTTTGCAACTTTCAAAGACTTTGTGATTTTTGTTGTTGAACTGCACGTGGAGTAAGTGCTAACAAAACGGTGCTTAATAATAAAGATGAAAAGGCTGATCTGTCGTCATACTGAAAGTAAAGAACCGTGTTTCATAAATTCTTAACGAAATATATATTATACTAATATTCGAAACAATGTTATTCTGAACTGTGTTCCTTAAGTTCTTATCTCTTTCTTATATATCTCCAAAACACATTGTGATTTGCTTTGAGAAGTATATATTATACTAATATTCGGAACAATGTTATTCTGAACTGTGTTCCTTAAGTTCTTATCTATTTCTTTAAGGTACCAGCTTCTGAAAACTGGAACGTTCAAAAAATACCGTGGAATGGTTCCTCCAGGAAGCTGGTCTGGAAATTCAAACTCAGGACACAACAAGCAGAATGGCCATTCTACTACCACTCGTTTGGGCAGCACAGATGTCACTGCCACTGGAGCTTTCAACACAAATGCCTTCTGGGGACATGAAAAAGGACCTGGAGTCGTTGATGTCACGGCCACAGTGAAAGGCGATTGTTGCGACGTTGGATACGATGATCCCGTTCCCATCCCCTCCGATGTGGTTTTGGATTATTCCACCGTCACCAGAGGATCAGGCCAGCTTCTCACTTTCAGTAGCAGCGGGAACACCTTAAAAAGTACTGCCAGCAAGGAAGATAAAGCCAGAAGAGCTTCGAAAAACAAGAGTATCAGCAGGTTAGATAGTAATACGCTAAAATTAAATTGGGGAAAAGACATGAAGAATCGTATGATGAAATGATAATTTAATTAAACATATACCAGATTTGAAATATCCAAATCCATTACTTATTATTTTATTTCATAAATCATACACAACCTAGCAAATATAATGTCAAATATTTTCCTATCGGAATTAATGTTTTAGATATTCCGCGATTTCGGATATCACATGGGGAGTTGTGCGTAAAAATAACATAGTTCTGGGAGAAGGTACTTAGTATTCGAAACAAAGATTCTTCAGTGTCTCTCCTTATGGCCGGGCATTAGCATTTAAATCATGAATCCATAACTATTAAAATCGCACCATAAAGATATTCCAGGATCGAAAGCATAACTTTAAGGAAAAAATCTTAAACATCATAGATGAAAATTATGAAAATGTGTAAGAAAATATTCTTGTGAAACATACATATGTATGTCGCATAAGTGTTAAATAAATGTATGAACAGCTAGGGGTACATGATGTGATTTTTATTTGCATATACGAACACAATAACATTTTGAAATTACAAGAAATATAACTTTTTTTAAGTATGGAATTGTACATTAAAACTGCGCACTAATACTTGTGGAACTATCATAGACATTTAGCTGATAGAGAATTCAGCCGTGGCAGATATTTAGCCGAAAAGATATTTGGCCGACAGGTGATTTAATTGTCAGGACATTTAGCCGGCACGGACATTTTACCAGGCAGAACCTTTAAACGACAGCACGTTGAACCAATAACATTTAGCCGACAGGATATTTGACCGATAGGGTATTTAGTCGGCACGGACATTTAGGCGGCAGCACATTTAGCCGATAATATACTTAACTAACAACCCTTATATTTAGACATAGATATACATGTAGGGACAGGGATAGGGAAAAGTGGACGGAGCACCAGAACTTCGTCAGTGACTTTTACAGGTATTGCTCCGCCGCGCTACTCTACCCGCTGGGGATTCGGTTTGCGCGCATCAGAAGCCAGCCTAGCAATACATTTACAAAGATACTTTACATTCATTCTAGACTTTCGTATTGAATATACAACTACAATAACACTTTATACAATTATTACAATGAACATAATCGATTCACAAAAGTTGGAACAATAAAAAAAGCTTCTGTATATTTATCCCACAAGCTAAGCTTCTGTATATTTATCCCACAGAAGACCCTTTCCAGGGTCTTCCTGCGAGAAGATGTATAAGCATATGCCACATTTCTGTCTTTATGCAATATTATACAGAATATAGATTTTTAAATTTATACAGAAAAGCAACCTTAGGTTGGTGTAGATTTTGAAATCAGTTTGGAGAAAGATCAGGTAAAAGTCTCTTTATTTCAGGAGAGGAAAAGGAAATTTCATCATCTGAGGAGAGAAACAATTTCATATGGAAAGTAATGACTGGGGCAAAGTGAAAACGAATGTAGCGTGATCTGCCGAGGAAAAAAAATCACGAATCATGAAAAAGCTTATACATACGAATTCGAATACGTTTGGAAGAGTTGGATTGGAAAATTAATGTCGTTCACTAAAACCCAAATTCTTTGTTAATGTATTCTAAGTCCAGTTTAAGTCAAGAAGATTTACGAATAAATTTTGCAGCTCCAAGTAAACGTTATAATTATGATTAAGTGTCGAACTATGATTAGCTATTTCAATTCTGTCCATTTGTCATACGATTCATGTTCCCTGACATACGATTCAAGTTTTACGACTATATAGGATTATGACATATGATTAATTCCCTGACGATTTATGACGATTTACGCCATACGATTCCTTCCCTGACATACAATAGGACTCAAGTTCCCTGAAAAGAAATTTTAGCGCTTTCTCAGTTTGCCCGATATGTAAAAACCACACTGACATGTTATGCTAAATTCCACAAGACTTGAAATCAGAGATGGGGTGTTCAAGAATTGAACAATGAATTTTGTTGGTAGGCGAGAAAGTGACATGAAAGTTGAATTCATGAAAAATCCGAGCACTTTTGTAATTGATAGAAAGATTAAATAATTGTCGGATAAATATAAACAAATTTTACACAAACTCTGTCACATATTTTTCTCTGAATATATGAATTGCCAGCTAAACATGCTTCCAATTTAACGTGTTGTAGGTGTAATGTTCTGTCAGCTAAATGTCTGTGTAGGCTAAATATCCATATTGGCTAACTGTTCCGCTGGCTAAAAGTGTTTTCGGCTAAGTATCACGGACCCCTTACGTAACTGTATGCACTACTGCTAACGCCTTCAAAGTGGCTCCCTTTTTCATCTATACACTGATGTAGACTGCATTCCCATTTTTTGGAAGTAGATCTGGAGTTCACTCTTAAGAGTACTGATGAGTTATCTTGGATATCAGTTGTAGCAGTGCCTCGATATTTCCATACTCGATATATCGAATCTCTCGCTCATCAGGATGGAGGGACACTAAGTAGTCCTCAGTCTTCAAAGGCTTGCACATTCTGTAATCCCCAAATTATATGCTGGTGGGGGGCAGTGATTTTTCGCTCCTTTCTGTTTTCTAAAAGGCAAACCATTCAAACAATGCTCTGTGTGGACACCAGTATAAGTTTTAAAAATTAAGTATACATTTAAAAAAAATCTCAAACTTAAATTTCGCAAGTCTGTGTAATTATTGTTCTTAAATAAATGTAGATGGTAAAATTATCGGAAGTTAATTATTAAATAACGACAATAATCCTCTTCTACATTCCAGGTCTAACTCAGAATCATCTCAAGATCATTCTAAAACCGGAAGCGACCATCCACAGCCAGATATCACTAGCAGCCACTATACCTTCGGCCTTAGTCCGTCTGTTGTTGTTGAAACTACAGATAGTGACAATGAAGACAAAAGATCCTTTCGTGAAGCAATGAACAATGAAATCGAAACCGATGTATGTTCGTCCAAAGACACCCAGCTGAGCTCTTTGCCGGCTGAGCCAAAGAGCAGAAGCTCATACGGATCCTCTATTGGCTACATTGATGAAGAAGCAGAGCATCGAGATAAAATTGCGGCTAATACTCTGGACCGCAAAATTTTCGCCTCAAAAGCATCTAGCATGTTTGGGCACGTAAAGTCCGACTCTCCACCGGAATTAGATAAGCAAAATTCTTGGCCCAGAACCCTTAGTTCATTCTTGGGTGGAAAAGAGCCTCTAAAGTTTACGATATCCGATGCCAATAGCGGTGCCCAGCAACTGTCCAAACGTGGTCAAAGCATTGGTGAATGTCAGGATCGGCATTCATGCCAAATCATACCCCTTCAAGTCCGACCATCTACACCTTCCGTCATGCCTACATTCTCCCCGTCCCTGAGAGATAGCGAATTCTCGCGTCTGAGTCCTGGTGTTCACTCCCCCTTCAGCGACACAGCCTCACTTCCGGACCGTTCCTCCGGACACCTCCCACACCATCATCTCCACCACCATCACCATCATCTCATACCGGAGAGGTATGTTCCCGTACAGGCCCCGCCCACAAACCGAACGTGGCGTACATCATCCTTGGATAGCGATGAAGTCGTTGAGGAAAGTGATGTCTCCATATCGGGACCGGCTACACACGTGTTTGTTCCCCAGTCACCTTTGGACAATCATCACAGCGACGTCGTTGGAAGCGAAGTTACTCCTCCGGACCAGGAGACGTTCAGGATCTGGGAGAGGCAAGGACTAGTGTCGCCCAGCGAAGCCATGTTCATAGAATCTGCCGCCTCCAGATTATGAACTCCTGAGACTGTACGTGTGATATATCTCCCAAACACATTGTGATTTGCTTTGAGAAGGAAGTTTCCTAAAACCATTGTGCATGTAGCTGCTTTAGTTTACCTTTAGTGTGGTGTGTCGAAGTGAAACTGGATCACATTTTGAAGGAGTTAGGTAGTCTTTTCTATTCTGATTTTTCAAATAAAGGATATTTAGCTTTGATATCTCCATTTTGTACGAATTATTTCATCTAGCTATTCATAACATATTTTCAACATTTGGGTATTGTTATCATATGTATTGGAATGATTTTAGGAAACTAACCTTCAATGAATGTTTCTGTGAGTTCGGAAAGTCATTAATTAGTATGTAACCAGTAATACCGTAAAAATGTATCCAGTAATACTGTATCAGATTTATTCTGTATTCTTCAAATAAAAAAATAAAAGTAAAGAATTCAAAATTTCTTAAAATCACTGATACGTCTGCAGCTATTTCAGCTATAAAATGTATTATTTATTGCTATAAAATTAGGGCAACTTTTGTATGTTCTTCCAAGAACGAAGGAAAATTGTACGCATAAGAGATGCTCAGAGCAGCATTAATGGCTAAAAAATCAATAAAGCAAATTTAAGATTATATCGAAAATTAAGGCTAAAAATGTCTTCAGAAAGAATTCGTTATAACTAGGTAAGGAAAATTCAAATGTGAAATATACTTTTTATGCTAAAGGTACTTTTTTGTTGTTTATATTATCCTATTCTTTTTTAATAATATTAATTTTATCTGATATTGCACAATAATTTTATTGGCAATAATTACATTAATTTCTTTTCATACTTATTAGACATATGTTCAGAGCCGAATGTATCACAAAAGCTGTTTAAATCAGTTGAACTTGCATTCAGAATTTTTATATTGATATCAAATTAGTATCACGGGTTATGGATACTGTCTTCCTGAGCTCACAGAAACCAATATATTAGTTAGAGCAAAATTTCAGTGTAATGAGATCTACAGGAACAGTGACCAAAATGACCATATGTGTATACTTTCCGTGCAGATTATCTGTATTATATCTTATCATTCATAGGCCGAATTGGAAGAATGGTGGTTTGTAACGTGTCTTCGTGCCTATTTCCCGATTTGTGCTAAGAGCGCAGTTTTATGCACTGAAACAAATTCGGATTCCTTTGGAACTAACTCTTGGTGCAATCTCATTTTTCAAGTGATACGATAAAAAGAATGTTTAGATTTGTACTCACTCCCGGAAAAGCCTGACGTTGTTTCTGAACTACTAAGTTAGGTCTAGCAGTATTCTTTGAAAGAGCTTCAGAAAGTTACCAATTATCTCGGTCCGTCGATTGGTTTTATAGTGTAAGCGAATGAGTGAGATAATATTTCAGTTCGGCCCTTAACACCATTGCGTTTTTACCTTCTTCGGAGTTAAATCGTCGTTTTCTTCAACCGTACAATTGTCTTTGCCATTGTATAAAATTGCACGTGCATTGTTGCTCTAGCGTTATAGTCGAGTTATCATTTGAACTTGAGATGCAATTACTAATTGTTTCTATCTATACAGGAAGAAACTGTAGCTTGGAAGATTGTGATTTTGATTTAGTGATGTGTCAGATGTTAACGCCCATACCAAAAATAAGACTGAAAGTGCCCTAATGGATTACGTTTCTTCTTTTCAATATATATTTCTTATTACTTTTATATCAATGACTATGTTGTGTGTTGGATTGTGTGTATAACTATGACTACTTATCTACTATAAATAAGCTGCCAAATGCTAAGCTTCCAAGGAGAGATCCTGGACCGTAAAAAGTCGACTAAATACGCGTCAGTTAATTGAAATTTTATTTCATTGTAATGTAGGCACTGTCTTTGTAAAAATGCCTATATTTTTATCCTATCGTTTAAACGAAAGTTGAAGCTTTGGTACAAAGATACGACTTAATAATTTCTTTTCAAATATTATAAATTTTTTAACATTTTTTGTACGGTTAAAAACGTTTTTGAGGTTTTTGTTTTGAATATGTTTCAGAGTTAACATTCTGGAATAACAGTTTTAACAAGTTTTTATGTTAATCCAGAAAGTCAGAAAATATTCTTTTCACGCATTAAATAGAAGCACAAGTAGTTTCAAACGCACAGCAAAATCGGAAGTCTCGTTTCGTTATTAAAAATCGTAACAAATAAACCAAAGACTGCCAAAATATTTTATATAATGTTTCGACCAATGAATATACATTGCATTTATCCCGTATTACGCATAAAATATACATTAATATAAAATGCTTGAAATGTAGGATTTGAAGTAGAATTTTAACATTTAATTATTTTAAATCTATATCAAGTTTATTTAATTTAAGCACAGCAAAAATAATTTAAGTGTTTTATGTAATGAATTAATTAATCGTAGCCATTTTTTTCTTTTCGTTTACTGATTATACGAAAAAAAAATCATGTTAAGTGTTTTAAGCATCACTAAAATCTTCATCCACTGAAAACGTACAGTAGCAAACATCTTAAGTAAACTTCTTTACGATATTTGACTTCTGGAGCTTCATTCGCAGATGTTTCAAATACGTTCATAACATTTATTCAATCTTGTAAAAATGCAATATATTAATTTCAATTTTCAGTTAATTTTATTCCAGTTAATTTATTAATTAAGATATTCAGTTGGAATTTCAGTCTGAAATTTTAATTTTATTTGAAAACTTTCTCATCTCGCGCATTACAGTTTCGTAAGAGAGAAACATGAAACATTACTTAAACAAAACGAAAACGACAAAGCATCAAATAAAGTTAACCAAGAAATAAATATTCACACAATAAGCTGCATTCCCCCCCTAATACCAGATTTTTTATAATAACATTATTATTAGGAAAATCAATAAAAATATATTTTAAACGGTAAAGCAAAAACAAATCCAACTTTTAGGATTTCTTAATGCAAACTAATTGTGGTTAAATTGAAGGTGTCAAATATAGGCTTTCTTTGTATAAAAATCACACTTTGCTGTAATAATTCGGCATACATTATTTAGAATCTGAAGCACTCCTAGACAAGCAGGCACATTTGGTAGCTTTCTACAACTGCGTATGTAATAGCTGTTTAATATGGTTCTTTACAGTGTGTGATTATTATGCACAAATGGAATTATCTTATAAATCTATACATTTGCATCATATACGAAACCTTATCGTATTTGTTAGCATGTGAAGTAATAATTCTTCAGAAAATATTCATGTTTTTCATGTGAGAGCAAATGAGTCATTTTGTACCTCAAAAGTGATATACAAGAGTACGTAGTCGTAAGGAATCCTTGAGTGTGTTCGAGGACGCCCAGCTTTCACTTTTTGTTTTGTTCTATATTGTACCTAACTGTTAAACCATGTTCTTGCGATCTGAACCGAAGATATTCTGTCTTATGTTCGAAAGTTATTTGTTGTTTTGTCTAGTGAGTGTCAATGTAAAAAAAAAATTAAAATAAAAGTTAGAAATATGTATTTGTAAGCTATGAAATGAGTTTTGAAAATAAAGAATATAAAGCACTATGTGACTCATCATTCTGATGTATAATTTCTGATGTATGAAATGTTCTTATCGTTTTCAATAAATGCCCTAAGTCAAAAAATATATTACATGAGATGGTTTACTTATAGGAAACACGCCAAAAGAATAAACATGCCACATAAAGAGAAAATAAAATGTCAAAGCAGCTTCAGCTCATTTAACCCATAGAAAAGCAGATAAAAGGCGATCACGGTATACCTAACGTGACATTGGTTGTGTCATAAATGCCATTCTAGTGGTGGTTGAAAGATTTCCCAAGATGGTTTTCATAAGCAGATGTGCACACATAAACAACACATCGATATGTTTTTGGAGATGAGTGTATTCACCACTTTCTAGGGTATGCATTTCCACTCTTTTAAGTTTCTCAGTGGTACGTAGAACAGTACGTAAAGTATCTTTTGTTAGAAGTCAGCATATAAGGTATCCCAGATATGTTCAATGGGGTTTTAAATCTGGTGGACTGGCTGGTGAGTTCAAACTCAGAATCCAAACATTGCAGAACTAAACCAATAAGAACATGCAATTTCATCGTTCAGAAAATTACAGGATCAAATGTATCCTAAAAGTCTTCACGTACTGATGCAGGATGACTGCCCTTCAGCTGGCACAGAACAATTGTCAAATATATGTAAAAATATCCCTGACACACCTTACGATAACTAAACTCTGGGCTGAAAAAATCCCGAAAAATGTCTCCAGCTTCTTCATAAAACTACCTGATAGAAATAAAATATGAGAAGTACAGGGTGTTTATAAAGTCCCGGACCCATTTTGACGTTTAATAACTCATAAAACAATAAAGATAGATTAAAATTAATAACATAAATGGTTAGATAGACTCAAAACGTTTCATGACCCTTGTCAATGAACTTCCACGTGTGCCCCCTTCGTCGCACGGAGAATATCGAGTCGATTTTCAATTTCACGCCAGGTACCGGCAAGCGTGTTGGCATCCACAGAGGCTATTGCGGTTGTAATTCTGGCTTATTCTGGTCATCAGTGTTCGACATTCTCCTCCTGTAAACACTGTCCTTTACAAATCCTCAAAGGAAAAAGTCCAGCGGCGTTATATCAGGTGATCTGGGTGGCCAAGGGATTGGACCTCCTCGCCCATTTTCCTTAATATCCGGTCGAATAAAACATCACATACAAAAGTACTAGAATAAACACATCAGAAGTAAACATAACATTGCAATAGTTGCCAAAAACAAAAGAGAGGAAAAAGCAATTAATAAGCAGTCAATATTTAGAAAAGTACAGGTATTTAGACTGGAAAATGAAATTATCTGAAATTAACCACACGCGCAGACGATATTTACAAAAATAAAGATATTCAAACCTAAAAAGGAAAATATATAAGTTATTCCATCTATAAATGCCATAAGTTTGTTTATATCTTCATTATTTTATGAGTTATTAAACATCAAATGGGTCCGGGACTTCATAAACACCCTGCATTATAAAGTGCACATGGATGCATCCAAATGTAAATGTCGTTATTTAGGTTAATACGAGACTTATCATTAAGCAGAACAAATGCTGTGTTATGGGATCCAAATAATTTTAATACTATATTCTAGTAGTGTGCAAAGGTAACACAGTTGATGCAATGCCACCGTGCATAGAGTTTAATGATGAGTCACATAGTCACATCGCTTTGTGCCTATAACAATCGTCTATAAACTGTCTAACTGAATACACGGGAGGCTGGCAATGTATATTATATTGTTTGGATGGCCTGCGGAACTTATTGGCTGTAAATCGATGCTAGACTAAAGTGACAGATTAGCGATCTCGACATTTTAGATCTGTTTTCATAGCTTAGAGTAATATCTAATCCCTAGGACGTTTACGTCTGAGCATGGCTAGCTTATATCCTAACATGTTTAATATCTTCGACATGGTATCTTTAATATCATTGATATTTATTGTCTAATAATTATTTTTAGGTTGATAAGGTAGTAAAAATGCTTTAGATTGCGGGGCATTAATGAGTTTGTCAAATACTAACCACTCGAACTGTCTTAAATTTTCCAAAGAAATTTCTTTATCTGTAACTTTGCAGCAATCCTGTCAGAGATGACAAAGCAGGAAATGTCAATGAATACTGGCATTATTTGAAACATTTCCCAAATATTGTGGATAGCAGTTTCGATATAGAAATAGCAAAGCACCATTTTATTTCACTTTAGGGGTGGTTATACACCGTTTGTCCAAAGTGTTTCCAGACTGGATTAATGAAAACTAGAGAAAACTTAAGATGGCTGTTTTAATGCTTCATGTGTTCTACATCGCCTCACCCCACTTGAGTTCAATGCTGCACAGAACGTTCTTACAATCGTATGAAACTATCAGAAAATTCCTTGTTTGGGATGTTATTCAACTTTCATGTCACTGTGGCTTGAATGACGGTTACTTCGTGATAGCGTTGGAACTTTATGTGAAGTATGATTTTCAGGAATAAATAAATGAGTCAGCCAAACCGGGTGAATATGGAGTGAAGAATTAGCACACGGTATTTCGCTAGAAACTGCACCACAACTCCAGTCGTATGAGCAATTGCATTACCGTGCAGCAAGAAGTCTTTCTTCTTCCGTCGTTCGGATGAACCCATTGAATCCTTTTGCACAACCGATCCATGGCATCCGGAAATTTCATTCCTAGTTTTTTCCAAGTTTTGAATATATGCCAAGAATAAAATCTGTCTCGGGACGTTTTGGACGGACGGCGTATATATGCTTACTTCAAAGTTCCATAAGGTCCATCAGACGTCGAGTTATAAAACCGCTGAATATTGGCATTTCCTTCCAAGATCAATTCCTGGCGAATGGGCTGGCGAGCTTTCCCGGTGAATAGTTGATGCGAATTCGAGCCAGCTTCACTTACAAAATCCTCCATGAAATCATCCTACTCCCCTTAGGCAGATACCCTGCGTGTTTTGCCAGAACCTAAATAATCCTGTAATTTCTTAACTTGAGGATATTTTTAATCTTTTCAAAATTTATTCTTTTTTAAGTTAAAGTTTTTAAACAATTTCTCATGGTATTTGTAATGCTTTAATATGAATAGCGTAATAATATGAATAAAGTAACAATCTTCTCCCTCCTTTCCCCGTACTTTCGTGGTGTAACTGAAAGTATACTCAATAAATATTGGACAGCTCCGGGGTTCCAGGGCATAGCGTATTGTTCGCATCTTCTACTTAAAAAAAAAAAAAAAAAGATCT
>KK119807.1:165560-271871 GCA_000611955.2 Stegodyphus mimosarum
TAGTGTAAAAAACGAATTTTAGCATAAAAGTGTTTAAAAATGTCGTTTTTAAAATTATTTTAGTCTAATTAGTTTTTTTAGCCCAAAGGGTGTTAGCCCAGATGAGCTATTAATTTCGTTTTGGCATTTTGCGTCGATTCACTATAAACGGAGAATCACTTTTTAAATTGTTGTCACCAAATATTAGAGTCCTGTACTATATTTAAAGAAATTAAATAATGAAGAATCTTCATAAATGTATGTATGTTTCTCGCATTGTGATATAACAACGGTACCTAGAGCAATCAAAATTTGAATAACGTACGTCTCCACCCCCAATAGGGGCATCTGGAAGCCCAAATTTGGTATTTGGAATTTGTTTTATTATCGATTTCATATTTTGTAAGGCATCTATGAATTTTTGATTAAGAAATTCAACAATTTCAAAGCGAGCAATAGCAATATTGTACAAAAAAAACATTTTTATCTCCAGCTTGCGAAACTGTACATCGGAAATTCTAAAGATATGCTCATTTTAAAATCATCTTGCGATATTTCTGTTGAACTGAATTTCGTGGTTTAAGTGAGAAGAACATGATATTTAATAAACAAAGGTAACACACAAAACTTAAAAAAAAAGTCCCTTTGAGCGTAATGTAAAATCTGAAAGCTTTCAGATTTCTTTTAGCCCAAAAGACGTTAACCCAGAAGGGCTATTAATTTGATTTTGGCATTTTGCGTTGAAAATTTTAAATGTCTATTCACTTTTCAGATTGTTGCTACCAAATATTATCGCCCTGTGTTATATTTAAAGAAATTAAATAATGAGGATTCTGCATAAATGTATATATGTTTCTATCATTGTGATAAAACAAGTATCTAAAGTCATCAAATTTTGAATAACGTAACATTCCGCCGAATATTGGCATCTGGAAGAACTAATTTGGAATTTGAAATTCGTTTTATTATCGATTTTATATTTTGTAACACTTCAATGAAATGTTTGGTTAACAAACTCAAGGATTTCAAAGCGAGCAATGGCAAACCTGTACGAAAAAAAAAACATTTTTATCTCCAGCGCGCGAGACTGCGCATCGAAAATTCTAAAGATACGCTCATTTTAAAATTATTTTGCGGTATTCCTTTTGAATTGTATTTTATGCTTTAAGTGCAGAGAACATTTAATAAATAAAGGTAACGCACAAAAGGGTAAAAAAAGTCCCTTTGTGCGTAATATAAAATCTGAAAAGCCTTTAAGATTTTTTTTTAAACCTTATGCCAAACTGTATACACAGGTAAGGGGGATAATGTTTTCGATTCAAAAATTCAATAGTGAGTTTTCACTAAATAAGCACGCGTTAAGCTCCTCACAACATGTGTTTTACTATTTTAAAAGTGATGTCTCTCTGTCTGTGCGTATGTATGTCACGATTCTTTCGTTCCCACTAACTCTTATATGGAACTTCGAACGTGATCGAGAACAACATATTATGGTTATAAGCATTAAATGTATTCTTGGAAATATTCTAAAGGTGACGAGAATAAATTAGTATAAAGAAGAGCTCTCATTTTGAAACAATTAAACGTATTAGCGTGAATCCTCAATTTTTCGTTCGTGTCACTTTTGTCTCGAATCATTTTTCAAGTAAAAGAATGCTGCCACTAAATGTTATCTCTATGTATTATTTCTAAAGTTATAATATAGCATATATTGATACGTAATACAACGGTATAAAAAGGGAATGTATGGCAGCACTCAACACTCTATCCAGAATTCTAAAGGTACACTGTATATAAAAAACTGTGATTGTTAAGTCAGAGATTTGTGAATCAGAAATCTTATATTACCAGAGGATATACTACGATCGATGGATATTTTCAAGTCAAAGCATGAGAAGGAATGCGTACATGAGTACGTAAAGTTATCACGGTCCATTGCATGGGAGAATAAATTAATAAAAAATGAGTAGTCTTTATAATTAACAGTGAAACATAAAGTTTATAAATGAATCAGATTTTATTGACAAACGATCCACCAGAGAAGGTAGCTTACTTTGCTATTCCGCCAGTTCTATGTCTTAACATGGAATTTAGCGAAACGTCCCGTGCTCACAGCAACAAAAGTTTCAAAATTATTTTAATATATCTGACCCCTTAAAAGTAAAGGCTTATGTATATAAGCGATAGGCTATGATGAGATTTTAAGCAAATATTCGATGAGCAATTTGTGAATTAAGGGAAAATATAAATAATGTTGAAAGAAAAATATTCATTATTTAAATTATAATATTAAATACTAACGGAAGTACCTGATGCCAGTTAAGTTAGATTGAGAGTAATGTATCTAACAACAAGAGAGAACGATACCGCTCTAATCCTTCTCTAATAACGATGCAAAAAGTACGATTCATAGTCATATGTTTTCCAGTCTGATGCGTATAGAACCTATATAAAAATTTCGATATAAAAATAAACTAATTCTCTCTCATTATATCGGCAACAACGGCACGCAGTTTTTAATGATTTTCGTTTTTCTAATCAAATGGTCGTAAAAGCTCAAGTTCCATCTAATATTTCACCTATATTCAATTTTTGTCGATTAAATGTGGCAAAAAATTGAACATAATTGATCAGAAATCAATAACGCGAACAAACACACAAACAGGCATTTTTCTTTTTATATATATACATTTTGTAAAACTTACAAATTTTTTATTAACAAAATCTACGATTTGAAAGAGAGCAGTAGCAATACTTTTCGAAATAAAGCAATTTTATCTCCAGCGCGCGAGATTGTTACCACTCGGAAAGATGAATGCGAAAATTAGTGTTTTCAGAGTTTTTAATTAATATCTCGGCTGATTAAAATCGTACGAAGTTGGAAACAGTCGAAATGGCTTCCCACCAGTTTTTGGAATCGGGAATAATATATTTAATGCTTGACAATGCTATTATCATTTCATTGTAAAACTTCGAAATTTTTTATTAATAAACTCTACGATAACCCAGAAAAAAATTGTAGAAAGTTTAGTGACGATAGCTATAGCAGTGACTGAGTTAATCGCGAACGAACACACAGACTTTCTTTATATATATATATAGATACGCCGTAAATCTGCACAACGCATTTTTTCCCTATTAAAGAACTTGAATATATTTTTTTCAACCCCAAAAAGGCTATTACTCTCGAAAGGCGAATTTACGTTTCTTCACTTTTCATGCGAATCTGGTGTCATTCGGTAAAATGTATCTTTCAAATTTAGTCTCTTTGCTACTGATGAATAAACTGAAAGCAAAATGATATTTTTTATAGAATTACATTACATAGGATTTCACTTTGCAAATACACAGACGATATTTAACGCTCCCATTTTAGTCTAAATGTATATTTATCTAGTATCACATGAAATAGTTCGCTATTCTACCTGGACCATCTTTATTGATAATCTCTGCTGATAAAACACATTAAAAATGCCCTTTTGGATGATCCTTTAATATCTGAGACCTTTCATATCTTTTAGGACGTTAAAGGAACGTTAATCCCAAATGGGATATTGAATTCGAAACGGCATTTTGCGTCGAAATATTTCAAATGCATTGTATCACTTTTCAAATTGTTGCCACCAAATATTATATTTCTATTATATTTAACGAAATTAAATAATGAAGAATCTGCAGGGATGTATGTTTCTCGAAATGTGAAAAAACGGCGGCATCTACAGCCATCCAGTTTTGAATAGCGTAGTCCCCCATTCGAACATGGACATCTGGAAGCCCGAATTTTAAATTTCGAATTTTATATTTCATATTTTGTCAATTTTAATGAATATTTGGTTAGCAAACTCAACGATTTAAAAGCGAGCGGTGGCAACACTAAAAGGATTAAAATATTTTTATCTCTAGTGCGAGACTGTCTATCAGAAATTCTAAAGATATACTGTTTTTAAATACTTCGTGATTTTGCTGTTGAATCAAATTTTATGGGGCGTAAGCTCCAAAATCGCAACATTTAATATACACAGTAAACACGTAAAACGTTATAATCAGAAGCCATTTTGCTAAGCAAATTTAACATTAATATGATGAACTAAGGAAAGACAGAAAAATGTATGCTAACACTTAATGCTATATCGGAAATTGCAAATGTATACTGCTATGATTCTTTTAAAAATTTTATAATTTTTCTGTTGAACTGTATATGGCGTAAATACGAAGAAAAGAATGCTCAATTATAAAGCTTGAAAGGCAAAAAAAAAGAATGGGTTAGTAATAGGAGTGAGTGTAACAGCAGACTGCTAGACTAAGAGCTCAGCGAGAGCATAAAAAACCTCAACAAACTCTTTTGAGCGATCGTTAAAAATGTGAAAACTTTAGAGTTTTTTAAATTTTATTTTTAGAAAATAATAGTAGCATGGTTTCTGTTTTATAATAACTAGTCAAAACATTTAAATTAAACTTCAGTTGCTGATCTCATATCGCTTTCTGCACTGCTATTGGTACACTGTTATCTACACTGATACAAGAGCTAAAACACTGAGCGGATTTGAAATAAAAGTAGCATTTGAAGAGTTAATAGCTTTTAGCATTGATGGAAAATAAAAGTAATGCAAACTTGGCTGCATTTAATTTAGAAGCTTACGTGGATCGAAACAATTCGTTAAAAATGTTTCGTGATAAAAATTAAGTTCATTTTTTCGTCAGATAAATCAGTATTCTCTGGAAAAAGTTTTTCTCTGCGAATAATTTGAAACCAAAATAAATTAAATTTTTGGCCACATTCTATTAAAAGCGTACAGCTTTAGCAAATGAAAAGTTAGTTTCTCTGAAGCGCACGTTTTTTTAATGAAGCGAGGTATTAAAAAAATACTTAATAACTACCCCCAAAACGTAGTTGAAAAACGATAATTAAAAATAAATTTCAAAAGTATGAAAAAAAACATAAAGAATCCTTACTGCACCCACAATTCTGTAAGCGAAATGTGCTAATGCGCACGGAAAACCGCCCCTTTTTTAATTATTTTTTTAATATATTATTGTATTAAGTTTTTAAACTGTTTCTTTGCTACTAATTTTCCTAGAGGACTCATTTCTACATTGTGTTTTTGCCCAAAAATTAAAAGCTAGATTCTTTTTGCAGTTGGCCTAAAAGGCAGAAGAACAATTAAATCCCTTCATTAATTGAATCACGGAAGGTGGGAAAACTCTGGCGAGCGCCATCTATGAGCCCTTACTGAATTTTTTTATTTCACTCTTTTGTCTTCCTTTTATCGTCTGCAGTATTTTTTCCTCTTTTCGCCATCTTTTTACATTACAATATTCTGAGCACTAATGAACACGGTTGAAATCTTTATGAAACATATTTTTGTTAATGACTAGTTCTAGCTTTGGAAGCTTAGAAATGTTATATATTTTTTCCCCTTAAAAATGAAAGAAAACACAAAAATCTGATTAAAAACGGAAATACACGTGATTCTTTTTTTATTACTTTCTAACTCTGTCTCTTCTTTATTTATGTATTTTTCTCAAACACTTTCTCGTCATGAAACTAGTTACAAATTGATGAAAAAAGTGTTCTTCGAAGATAAAGTTCTCATTTCCCCTCTTTTTTAAGGGACTTAAAATATGCTTTAATTTAGTATATTATTTATTACTTCTCTGTTTAAGCTCAGGAAATGTTTAAAAAGTTTCGAAGCGTAAAAAAATATTGAAACGTAAAGAAAAGAGTAATAAAAATGTATTATTTTTCTGACTTTAACGCAAAAATCATTTGTGTCACGACAATTGTCAACAAAAGTTGAAAAAAAATATCTTGCTTATGAGTCTTTTGAATTTGGATGAGGTTTTAGAATTTTTCTGTTCAGTTTGTGAAAAGGATTTGTAAACGGGTTGAATGAAACATATTTTGGTCATTTTTTTTTTCGATTTAATTTTTTGACTCTTTATTGTGTTCTATAAAACAATTTGTGAGACAAAGTTACTTTTTTTGAGTGTTTGTTTCCTTTTGAAGTAATTTTTATTGAGCTGAAAGGTTGTTTTTCACTGTGAATGTTTGTATTTTGTTTACACGTTTTCAATGACGTGAATAAAAAGCTCAGGTAAATCCTGAAATTAATGAAAACTGAAAGGTAATGATCTAAACTTTGAATCAAAGATAATTTTGGATACTGGGATTGAGTAAACTTTAAATGTTTCTTTTACTTTGAAAAGAGACAAACATTTTCTAAAATTAGTGAAAACCATCAAAGGATTACGTTTACTAACGGCAGATTTTACTAATAGTATATTAACTAATGGTGGGACAATTGGATTGTGAAAATAAATACTGAAACATGAAGAAATATCGGCTTTTTCAAGGGAGGGGTGCACCTTAAAACTCTCAATATTTTCGAATATGCCATTGCAGTTACTTCCAACTTTCTATAGCTCATTACAAATGCCTGAGATTTAGTAACCAGAAGGTTTGGATTATCACAGAATATTTTTTATAATTTAGACTATTTTGCAGGATAAGTTTTCATGTATTCAAGACAGATTTCCAAACCGCGGTCATAATTTCAAACATTTTATTAAATATTTTAATTGAATTTTGAATACATAGTTTCCATAATATGCGAAATCTATTGTAAAATAAAATCTAAGCATTTAATGATAAAAATGCTGGTCTTATTTTGAGCTGAACTTACAAAATACATTTCAATGAAAATTTGTAATATTTTCATATAAAAATTAATTTAAAATATTCATTAGATTTTAGTTCATTCAGAAAATAATACACATATAAAGGAGCCTACCATTTTTCAGGTGAGTGGAATTTCTAAAATATCATGCTCGCAATTGTGAAAAATCATGTTTTGAAAACAATAAAGTTTTATTGCAAATGTTTAGTATATATATATAGAATATAGTATTTATTTTCTAAATGATATAATAATAATGTATACTTTCCAATAGCCGGTATAAATATAATTAATATAAAATCAGCGACATTAATCAATGCAAAGATCATTTGATTAAAGATCATTTGAAATTGGTACAGAATTAATGATGCAACTAAAGTTGTTCTCTCCCAAAATAAAAACCTACCTATAGATTCAGCTAAAGTTTTCTGTAATAAACTTAAGTATATCTTTACATACAGATTATTTAATACAGCTTTTAAAGTGCACTTTTAACATATTTTAAATGCTAAATGTAAAACCACGAAAAACCATATTTTAAGAAAATCGAGTTTTAATGTAAGTAATTTTAAACACATTTTCCCTAAAAGTTCAGTGCAGATATTTATTTTCTAAATAATATAAAAGCAATACACGAATCCTAATAATTAGAAACAAGCATAATTAACACGAACTTTATGAATGAAGAACTAATATGCCACTTTTTATCTGGAGCAGCATTCTAGCGATTTCCATGGAACTTGAATGGTGGTGGTGGGGTACCAGATGATCTTTTATTTTTTACGCCTGTTACAGAGTCTTCCATAATTATCAAGTGATAAGCTTAGATACCTACGCACACACACACATACACGATATACATGATATATATATATATATAAATCTGATGTATACACCACATGACTTCCTTGTACCGAATATTAAATATGCGCATTTTGCATTTCATTTAAACTTACTCGATTGAATTAAATCTACTTCATCGATAGTGCATAAATCACAATAGAATAAATGTGATCTTTAAAATTCACTGTATTTGTTTACCATAGCGACACACACACCATAGCGACATGGTAACGCTGTTAGTTTCACTTAACAACGTTACATCTTATTCCTTTTATAACTCAGAACGCGCAAAAATTATGTATATTATCTGAAGAATTAGCTAATCGTTGGTACATGTTCTATTAAAATGTATGTTCTATTAAAATACATGTTCTATTAAAATCTAAAACGATGCGCAAAAGAAATTAAACAAACAAACAAAAAAAGAAACAGTTTTTCACAGACGATTCAGTATTTCTCATTCAATTAACTCAGTTCTCACTTCGCGACAAGGCAAAAATACATAAAAACTCAAAACATATATACTAAAAATTACGAAGTAAATCTTAAACACTCATTTCCTAGAATAAGTTCCAGAATGGATTAGGAGTGATTTAATTCGCAACGATAAAAGAAGGCGTCCTTTATTCCGTCCTTACGTACAGATGTTACGCAAAAACATCGTTTAATTGCATTCGATAGCGGTGAAAATGGATTTTTTCGTTGAAATATGATACCCGAAATTCTTTGCGATTACGATACTTCCTTTTTCCTTCGTACAAGGAAGTAAAAATAAAGGAATAACCGTAATATTATATATGGTAGTTCTGTAAATTCATCTCCTTGATTAAATGCTGCTGTTTTTTCCAGTTCTACTTTTTCGTTCTCCTAGTATCCACTGTGGCCGTTGATCCATGAGATTTTAATTTTCATATCTTGCAATTAGTTTGATAACATCTTGATGTTATCTACAATGCTCGATGCACCCTTCAGATTTTTAATTGCCAACAGATCAGTTTAGTGTTAATGTTTTAAAATGTAAGCCGAGGTTTCCCAAGCGTTTTGCTGCTACTTCCAGTTGCCGCTCAACTAGCTACCAGTTCTGGTTAGAGTACGCTATGTTTGGGATTCATGTGTCGCATCCAGTTGGCTGAATGATACTTCATTAATTCAAGGTACAGAGTGCAGCCAACTTCGGCTGGGCGATTTAGATCCTCGTCTGTAAATGCAGAAGACTTTTTAGTTTATTCTTGTCATTTAAATCCATGGTGTTTAAATTTACTATTGGGGCATGCTGGATGTTTATCATACGGCTGTCATTTCTTTTCTTGTTGACTTGGGAAGCAGATTTGACCTCTGCACTCTAAATTGTCGATTCAGCTGCTTCAGCCTTGTTGTTATAGCTTCTGTTTCTGCACTAATATTAAGAAATTGTACTTGCTAGAGCATTAAGTGCTACATTAGATGTTACACAGAACAGCACGGGCAATATGCGTTCACGCATTATTTCATTGAAAGACAGCGTCACGCAGGCCTCGAAGATAGGAGCCTTAACACGTTTAGAAATGTAATGGCGGCTGCCCACATTATGGGTTATGCGAACAAATGGTGACCGGGATATGTACACAATGGAACCCCTTACCAGCAGGGCAGATGCTGGACCCGTATACGATGAAGAATGTAAGCTGGCAATATTACTTCTTTTCGGTGTCTTAATACACAGATGCGTCCATCATGATGCTGCATCATTCGTCGTGCTTCTGTAAGCGCGCTTAGCTCTGCTGCAGCGTCAAGGAAAGCCGCAACAATGGTCGACGAGCTGACAAGTCGTTGTGCTGAGACGTCTTTGAACTCTTCATGCAAACACTTGTAGTCCTTCAAACGAACTATGTTTCTGATTCAGGGCATGTGACAAATGTATTATTTCGCAAAGCCTAGTGAACAATATGTCTGTCCTTTCTGGCGTTAGTGATATGAGGTCGCTAAGATCCTGCACGGAGTTCATTTTCGCCCCTCAATGGACCACGAGCCTGTCATGTTCGAATTCCAATACGGCGAGGTAAGAGTTTCTCCTTGTTGCACGAAACATAACACGATCTTTATAGAAATAACCAACGTCTAAATAATATTTCCACATGAGAAACCCACTGGGCAGTCTTCCCATTTATACACAATGTAGATGGCGTTTCTCATACTTGCTTTGAATGCATGAGCTGGAATGTCAGTCATTTGCATATACCAGATGTAAAAAATACAAATCTGACATTTGAAAATTTGGCATTGCCAATTTGGCCTCATGCCACCTTTGAATTTATTGCATGTTGCCTTCATCGTGTAGCAGTTTTAATGGCCATCAGTGTACTAAAATATTTTGCACAATTACAATGTATTTTTGCTACTACAAAATTTCAGTGTTACCATTATATTTTACTTTCAATACAGACAATAGGTACACAAAACGTGTAATTAGAAATTTTGTAATCAAGATCCATATTATAAATATCATTAGACGCGTTTTTAATAATTATAATAATGATATAAACGTTCATACCTCTTTTGAAGAATATTGTCAAAAGAAATTGAATTCTCTATTGAAGAGTGTTGTTGATTGCCTCTTAAATGAGACACTTTGTCAGGTTAAAAAGCAGTTCTTTTGAACACAGTAGATAAATTAAAGATCACTGGCTTCTTCGTTTGGCGACAATTCCTATTTTACAAGATAAGATTTTTTTTCATAGAAATTGAATAGCTCTTGATTCGAGGTGTAAATATGAATTCTAAAGATATATCAAGGTTATGATTTTGGCGATTAGAAAATCCAGAATTTTAGAGAACCATCCCGGAAAATGTCTCAGATTCTCAAGATAATTCTCGAATATTGTAAACAGTGGAAGTGAATTGTATTGATGCCAGTCCATACATGAATGGAGAGAATTTTGTAGCATAATTAATAACATAATAGAAAATCCTCTTTTATGTTTATGGATTGCTTCAATTGTTTGTAAGGTTCAATCATATTATAGTTTATGATTATTGCAATATATAACGTTGACATTTGGTTCAGTCTTTCAGGTGTATACAAGTATTAATTATTATGGAAAATATAAGCTCTATTGCTGTTTTTCACTTCTACGACTCGTACTGTAGACAAGAAAAATGTTTCATATTGAACTTTGAGGTTTCCAGTGCAAGTAATTAACTGCAGTGTGCAGAAAATACACTCTTAGTCAAAAAAACAACGATGCACCACGGCGCACCGAGAAGATACAAAGCAAATTGGACACAAATTGATATGCATTCAGGTTTCCACGGAAAATGCAAAATTTTACATTTTGGCTGCCAATAAATGAACGGTTGTCGCTACAGCGCATCTAATTCGCAATGTCTATCAATCGAAGCCAAGCTGAATAACTGCTTTCACAAGGGCTAGAGGTGGACAAATGCGTTACTGACTTTTTCACTTTGTGATGCTCTACCACTTCAATAAATTACAAAATTTTTCTCAAACTGTAATCATTTGTTTTTCTGTACATGTACATCACTTCTACCGATTTTTATCCCATTCGATTAACTCCTTCTTGGTGCGTCTTTTTTTATGTGTGTGTGTGTTTAAGAGACATAGACAAGGTAACTCAGTCACTTACACTGCGCAAAAAAAGGAGGAGAGTTCTATATCTCCCGTTCTACTCGGCCGATTGACGAAGTTCCAACTGCATTTTCAGTGCCTCGAAAGTGCGACTTAAGATAAATATAAGATTTATATATAGCATTGTTCTAATATAGGTATTTTGATACAAAATTGGACTTTTTTTGAAATGACATGCCGAAAGGAAATCTCCTATTTTATGTCAAAATACCTATATTAGAACAATGTTATATATAAATCTAATACATATCCTAAGTCGATGTGAAGACCGAGCAATCGTCAGAACGGCACTCAGAGTCCCAGATGAATCATTATTGTCGATTGTACATGCAACTAGTGCTTCAGGGACCACAAGGACCATTCATGGACGGCTCACAGAAAGGGGGCTGAGGTCACGGCGCCCCTTGCGCCAGCTACCATTGACCTCTGTACAACGTCAAGCCCGTTTGCAGTGGTGTCGGGCTCATTCGCACTGGAATGTCACTGACTGGAGTAAAATAGTCTTCAGTGACGAGTCCCCCTTTGAACTGAGCCCCGATGACCAATGAAGGCGACTCTTGAGACGCCCCGGACAGCGGTGTGATACCAACCTGAATGTCTTCCGGCAGACAGGCCGATAACCAGGAGCGATGGTCTGGGGTTCCATTTCATTTCATAGTAGAACTCCTTGGGTTGTCATCCGTCGCAACGTTACGGCACAGCGGTACGTCGACGAAGTTCTAAGGCCCGTTGTGTTGCCCTTCACGTCACGCTACCCTGGGCTCACATTTCAGCAATATAATGCCCTCTGCACGTGTTTCTACTGCTTGATTTAGTGCTTGCCGAACATTACCTTGGCCAGCAAGGTCGCCAGATCTCTCTCCTATTAAGCAAGTTTGGAGTATTATGGGCGGGGCCCTCCAACCAGCTCGGGACGTTGACGATCTAACGCGCCAGTTGAACAGAATTTAGCACGATATCCCCCAGGAGGACATCCGCAACCTCTATCAATCGATGCTAAGCCGAATAACTGCTTGCATAAGGGCCAAAATTGGACAAACGCGTTACCTGCTTTTTCACTTTGTGAAGCTCTATCACTTCAATAAATCATCCAATTTTTCTCAAACTGTAATCATTTGTTTTTCTGTACATGTACATCACTTCTACCGATTTTTATCCCATTCGATTAACTCCTTCTTGGTGCGTCTTTTTTTATGTGTGTGTGTGTTTAAGAGACATAGACAAGGTAACTCAGTCACTTACACTGCGCAAAAAAAGGAGGAGAGTTCTATATCTCCCGTTCTACTCGGCCGATTGACGAAGTTCCAACTGCATTTTCAGTGCCTCGAAAGTGCGACTTAAGATAAAGATAAATATATTTATATATAGCATTGTTCTAATATAGGTATTTTGATACAAAATTGGACTTTTTTTGAAATGACATGCCGAAAGGAAATCTCCTATTTTATGTCAAAATACCTATATTAGAACAATGTTATATATAAATCTAATACATATCCTAAGTCGCGCTTTCGACATATGAAAACGGAATTTCGACAGTCAGGCCAGTACAACGGGAGATATAGAACTGTGTCTTTTTTTTTCGCAGTGTACATTTTAACGAAGCAGACTGAAAATTATACAAGACATTCATTAGTTACGAAACTATTCAGAAGGGGCTATTTTTGAGAATATGGGTTACCTGGTTTTGAATTTCTAGACAAAAAATCATACTAAAAAGATTAAAGACATATTTAAAAGATAATAGCTGAAAGACGACGTCTCAAAATAAACTGATGCCACGCAGAGAGTATTTTTCTTGTTTTCAGAATAAATAATTCTTTCTTAAAGCGCAACGTGAGTGTTAATTTTGCTGATTTAAAGAAATATAAGTTTATTTCAGATTAGCAAAATTAAGATTTATGTTGCGCTTTAAAAAAGAATCTGAAAGGTTTTAGATTTTAACGATCGCTTGAAAGACGATTGTTAAAGTATTTTACGCTTTCGCTGAGCTCACAGTCTGCTGTCACACTCCCTCACACTAATCCATTTCTTTTTGTCTTTTTAGCTTTATTATTAAATTTCGTTTTCTTCGCACTTACGCCAAATACAGTTCAACGACAAAATTCCAAAAATTTTAAAAGTTACATATATGCTTAGATTAGTAGTATATGCTCAGAATTCTCGATGCGTTGTTAACTGTTTGTATGCACTTTTATATTTTTTGTCTTTTATCAGTTCATCACATCAATGTTCAGTTTTCTCAGCAAGATGGCTTACAAAACATTTTTTTCTGTCTTTTTATTATTAACGTATTGGGCGCTAACTTTGTTTATTAAATAGCCTGTTCTTCGCTTTTGCCATATAAAATTTAATTCAACAGCAAAATCACAAAATATTAAAAATAGCGCATCTTTCGAATTTCCCACAGACAGGTGCGCACGCTGGAGATAAATATGTTTTATTCCGCATAGTGTTGCCACTGCTCCCTTTTAAATCGTTGAGCTTGTTAATAAAAAAATTATTAAAATCATACAAAATATGAAATTTAAAATTCGGAATTAAAAATTTTGGCTTCCAGAGGGACATTTTCGAGTGGAGGACTACGTTATTCAAAATTTGAAGGTACTAGTACTATTTCATATTCCGAGGAACGTATACATGCAGCAAGAATATAAATACATGCAGGAAGATGGCAAGATGGTTAACAAAACTTATTTTGTCTTTTTAATATTACCCTTTCTACGTTAAATTTATTTATTAAATATCACGTTCTTCGCACTTACGCCACATAAAATTCCATTCAATTCCTCTATAGAATTCCCGATAGAGGGTCTAGCGTGCTGGAGATAAAAATGTTTTATTCGGTACAGTATTGCCACTCCTCGATTTCTAATCGTTCAGTTTATTAATCAAAAATTCCTCAAAGTTTTATAAAATATGAAATATAAATTTCGAAATTCAAAATTTTGGGTTCCAGGTGTCCATGTGCGGTGGAGGGCTACGTTTTTAAAAATTTGATGGCCCTAGTACCCTTGTTTTTTCGTAATTCGAGGAATCATGCATACATACATATATGCAGATTCTTCATTATTCAGTTTCTTTTACAGTAATACAGGACGATAATATTTGGTGGCAACAATTTGAAAAGTGATTCAGTCATTTATTAGTGGACAACGCACATCCCTGCTTCGAGACTAGTAGCCCATGGGCTAAAAAGGGAAAAAAAGAATTGAAAGAACTCGGATTTTAAGGATAATCGAAAAGTTTGTTTAATATGGTTTCTCAATAGAGATTATCGATAGAGATAACCGAAGTCTTATAGCAAAACGTTTAATAGGATATCAGATTGAATATGCATTTAGACTAACAAGGGAACGCTTTACATCTTCGGCATAGTTTAAAGCCAAAAAATATGTGGTTTAATTCTATAAAAAATATTTCATATAATTAGCTGTGTCGTGAATTAAATGCATTTTTATTGAAATCAATCAGATTAAGAAGTAAAAAATATTATCATTAAGAACTGAATCTATTGCTTTTAAGTAATTTAGTTTGTTAATTAGTAAGACGTTTTCTAAAATGGAAACAGACTCGAATGAAAAGTGAAACAGCGAAATATCGTCTTTCGAGAAAACAGGAACAAAGCATGTATTAACTACCCACAATTATTAAATACATGGGAAGGGCTAAAATTCACACTTTACAACATGCATAGTGCGTCAAAGAAATATTAAAACTAAGTTCGTACAAAATCGAAAGTCGAAGAAAACAAATTGAAATTCATTATTTTCAAGTTTTACTGTTTAGCCTTCAATACACAGTACTTAGACTGTTCATACAACCGTTTGACTCCATCGTAGAGTTCTTCTTTTGGAATATTGTTTAAGTCCCCGTTTCGGTTACCTGAATCTCTTCAAGGTTGTTAAAATAATTACCTCTGAGGTGAAAGTTCACTTTAGAGAAGATAAAGTAGTCTGCAGGGCCAAATCCGGTGAGTAAGGGGAGTGGTGGAGAATAACGTCATATTTCTTTCTAGAAACTGCTTGATAAGAATGGAATTATGAGACGGGGCATTGTCGTGCAGTTGAACTCAGAATTTTACGCTTTGAAACATCGGATACAGCGGGAAAAAATTAAACAAGTTTATATGCAATTCTAACCATATTTATGATTTTTTTTGGGGGGAAGGAAATCTTTTTTTTTTTTTTTTTTTAGAAGTAAAAGAGGGATTATTCGTGTCATTGGGACTAAAAAGATAAAAAGAAATTCAAAAATTGTAAAACTTTTTTGTAGAATAATCTTTCATTTAAAAAATAATGAACTAGAACTCAAAAAATAATTTATCATATAATTAGGTAGGAAAAATAGGTTAAATAGATATCTATACACAATTCATCTACAATTTTATATCACGAATAATAAAAGGTTGTGCGCCTGAATAACGAAATGTAATCATCGTATTCCATAGTCAAATGTATAAGCTTTATGAATTAACTTTATTAACTTTACAAATAAACCTTAACATCGACTTTCTAAATTTCTAAGAAATATCCCAAGATTTCGTTATTCATGATATAAAGTTATACAAAAATTTTTGAAGGAAAATTGAATTTGAATTCAAAATTTATATAATTTAGCTAAAATAAATAACTTTGAAATTACAGTTTCAGCTGTTTACACGCTTTTTGTAATTATAAAATCCTTTCTTTAAGAAAACTCTTAGCGTGTATTGATTATGCCATGGAGTTAAAAATTGTGATTGTCAATAAACCATATTGATTATTGGCTATGGAAAGCAGTGTTGAACATACCGCCTGCATTTGCAATGTTGAAAATCTGCTACAATTTTCTGTCTGGAAAGATGTGTCAAACTACGAAGACGAATGATTCTATACTTTCTTAAAGGCGGAACTGCACATGACGCCATAATGCGGAGAATATGCGACAGTTTGTCTGTAAACGGTTGATGTTTACTCTATCAGCTTGCAAAACTCAAATAGTTTGTTGATACTCTTAAATCGAAGGCGGAAATTCGCAAACCTATGAAGACGAAACAAATCTCTCAGAGTAAGCATCATATATTTGCAATGTAGCAGATCAAAGAGCGAGAAAATTCAAGGAATGAACATTACAAAAAGTCTATGTGGCCACAAATGGAAAGTAAGCAGATTCGAAGCATAAAATGCGTAGGCGATGATAATATAAATATGGCGGAGCTGTAAGTGGTTTGGAATCGATTTTTCAATTACTTTCTGGTAAGCTATCGAACTCAAACTTTGTACACACCCTCTTTGTAGATGGAACACAATGTGGTGAAGCGATGTTTCCAAGATTTAATTTAGACTTTTTTGAAATTTAATGTTAAAATGATTTTTCAGATATTTCTTCGTTTCACGAACAAACTAAAACTCTCAGTAATTTTCTATTTGCACCATCGGAAGAACAGAAAAATAGCTCTTAAAACGAATTTGTATGAAACTTTTAACCTAGTTTCTGAGTTTTGGGCGAATTTTCGAAAATCGCTCGCTTTTTTCGACTGTTAAACATCTATTACTTAAAGTATTTCATCTGAAAATGTACTGGCAACAGAGTTTGGAAATCAGATAATCAAGGAAAAACTCTTCATCGTCTTTTAAAACAAGAATAGTAAAAAGATGTGAATTGGACAATTTTCCGCATTTAAAAAAAAGTATGCTGCGACATGAAGCAGAAGCATCGCTTGGGAATAAACACAGTTTCAAGATTTACGTTGATTCCTTTAGAGTTTCGAAGTTATTTTACATCATAATGTTTTACTTAATGTTTTATACGTGATATACGTGACTTGTCTCCTCAGCATCATCCTCGATTAATCGAGAGTACACTGTATAGCTGTTTAAAGTAACTTATAGTATACCTAATTGACCATATTAAATTCAAAGATAAAATAACACTCCGAAAAATAAGCAGTGAAATTCGACAAACATTCAAAGGTTCTTAAATAAAGACATCCAAAATGAATGAAATGCAATAGCTTGGATTATCCATGTTTTTCAGTTATACGTGACTTGTCTCCTCAGCATCATCCTCGATAATTGAGAGTACACTGTATAGCTGTTTAAAGTACCTGATAGTATACCTAATTGACCATAGCCATTTTCATCATTAGTATGAAAGATGATTATAAGGCTGCATTTTATCAACATCAATTAAATAAATCCTACCATTTGCCCATTTCTCGAGTAACGACTTTGACACATTTCTTTTCAGTTTAGTTCAACTTTTGCACCTCTATTGATACCATATAGCCATTAATAGGAAGTTTGAGTTACCAGAATCAGGTATCCCCTCCCTGCGGTTTTCAACAATCTTCGTTTTAAGTACTGTCTTCAGTTGATAGTAAAATTGTAGTCCATTACAAATAAAGGTAAGAATCATGAAGCATGTTGATGTCAGTCGACCATGCAGAAGATATTTTATTTATGTTTGATATTATAAAATGACTTTTCACATCAGTCTAAGAAAATGAATCATTCAAAAAGATTTTTCATCTGTACTTTTCAAAATGTTTTAGATTTTTAAATAAAATTTTGCAGTAAGTGTTCTTTTATTCTTAAGTTTCATAAATGAAATATATTTCTAATAAACTGCGACATCTCAGTTTAGAATTTTACTGCTAAATCCCATCTTCTGAATCAGAAAAAAAATCGGGTGAATATGACAAAATGTTTTAGTAACACATCCTCGAGATGTATTTCTACTTTTAATTTTATCCAAATACGGACATACTTTACACACGTTTTTGTTTATTTGTCCAAAATAGTTCCAATTCAAAAAAGCAACGAAGAGTAAAACACAGAAGATTTTAAAATTTACATTATTTTTTTTATCGCAGTTTCCGTTTTCCTCAAAAGCAAGTATTCAGTTTTAATGGCCCGGCCAAAAAAAATGATAAATTTTATTTCAGAACAAAGTGAAATAATTACTATATTTTCTAATTTTTTATTTTATATTCTAATATTTAGCAAAATATAAAGTAAACGCCTCTTCGAGGTGTTATCTATTACCTGAGGTTTTTCTGATTGCAAATCAATTCTCATATCTTCACAATTTGCCTCCAAAAAGATAACATTACAGTACAAAACTTTTATTTCAAATGCTCGTATTAGATCATAGATGGCGCTACCAGTCAATGGTTCTTTCAAAAACTTCAGCAAACCGAAGTATTTCGGACTAGGAAGTGAAAAGTTCTGAAGGAATGCTTCAGAATCAACATCAACCATAGTCAGAAACGCTTTTGCTTATGAAATTGTTTTAAGTACTGTTAAGGAGTTGCATAACAAAATTTATAATTTGAAATTTTCGATGCTAAGTGTGTGTTTTCATCGTATTTGTTCTATTCATTTAATGTTCTTACGAGAATATTAATGTTGTATTACAAAGTTAATGCTCTGTCACGTATTCCCAGCAGATCTTGTATCTCGTGAGATGATTCGTGTTGTATATAACAGGGTATACAGCGGATTACACCTCTGTGGGAAAATTCATTAAGATACACCGTATATTTATTCGCGTCTTTTTGCATTTCAGGTATTTTTCAATTTTTCATCATTAATCTATAATTCAGAAATATTTTAGTCTTTGCACAATTTTCAGTCTAATCCGTGTATTTAGAAAGAGAACTCCAAAACTCTTAGCAGTTCTTGGAATTTCTTAAGACTGATATTATTTGCGCATTCATTCCGAGGTCTTTCGAACAAAACCAATCCTCCTCCCATCGTATGATGAAAAATCTGTGATTCCGTTATTTAAACTTCAACAAATTTTAAGTAAGCAGGGTCACTGTATAATGGCATGAGAAACAAAATCGTATCCTTAAGCTGAATGGTAGAAGTGAAAGAAAGCCGAAGCTTAATTCCTGACAATAAACCTCGAAAGTCTCAAAACTTCTCATCGTTCAAGATTGTTTAGTGGGGCTATCACATATAGCGACGCTGTTAAAATTATTTCCGAGAAATGTATTTCTACCAGCTCTAGTTTGAATGGCATATTTGTAGCCGAAACAGTTAAGCTTAGCGATCTGTTTGGTATACATACCCGTTACATTTTACGGGGTTGGAAAGCGTTTCGCCTTTAGCTTTGTCTCGTGTAGGAGAGGACATACTTCTTTGAGGTCTTCCTTCGTCTCGCCATTTAAATAATCAATCTGATTCCACGGAAGCTTAGATTCCCAGAAATGTTTCTTTCGGAGTGCAGCTGAGTGTAGTCAACAGGTCTGACAACGATTTAAGGTTTGGTTGTTTGTGATATTCTCCCTCTCTTCTCGGGGGTGTAATATTAGCCTAACTTCTGTGCTGTACCCTCATCACAGAGTTCTCAACAATGAGAAGTTAAATGACCGATGGGTTAACCACCTACCGCCCACCTCAAAATTGCTGGAAGCATGTTGAATTCACGCAAATTCACGCGGCCGACGAAAACATTTCTCGTAAATTAACTAGCATTAATATGACATCACTTATCATAACAAGAATTTGAAGGAAAGTTAAAAGATTTTAACGACTCCGAGTCCAATTTTAAATAGTTTTCATTACAATTAAAAACAAAAATCTCCAAATGGAGTTAGTTGATTTCAGCTGTGATATAAATCTTATTCAAAGATATGAAAATACGAATTTTATTAACTTTTTTTGGGGGGAGGATCGTCAAAAATAAATACCCTGTTACGAATTTTTGGAATAAGAATAAGCAACTTGTTTGGGAATACATTCATATGTGAACAATGTTTGTTTCTGCAGTTCAAAATTATCATGTCTAAACAATTAACTGAAATGATCTATGAGCACCTACATTTGGTAATAAAGCTATTTTATAGTAATATTTCTTTAAGATTACAAACTTTATTAAAATCAAAACGCCATGAAGTGTTGTAGCTGATAGTTGCATAGTAAGAAATAAAGAAGTTTATTATTACTTAAATGCAAATATATGTATTTCTTCTGTATGCGTCAAAACAATTAACAAGCAAAAGAACTATAACTGTTATTCTGAATTCATCGAGCCGAGTAACAGAGTGGGTATATGTCAGTAAAGACATAAAGTAAGAAATTTAGAACTAAATTTTCTCAAGGAACAAAAGTTGAAATTCACAAGCAATAAATTTCAAATAATCCTATAAATGTAATAAAGAATTTAATATATATTGAAACCAAAACGTTTCAAACAAACACTACCCCAATTCAAAACATCAATGAAAAAGAAAAACAAACATAATAGAAGAGGAAATCAATCAACTTCAATGCCACTTCGTCAGGAGGAGGAACACTGAAATCAATTGAAATCCCTCTTCTACAAAAACCTTTGCTTTTCTGTATCCAGAATTAACCGATGAACCGTTTCAAAGTATTTTAATTATAATAGTTCACCCGAAAATTCTGGCCCTCACCAAAGCAAGGAAAAACAAAGTAAATTCTAATTAGAATCTTGTACCTTAAATAAAGAGAATTCCAAAGAATTGAAAAACGTAAGTGAAATAGTAAACTACTTCAGTGAAAAATTCAAATCAAAATTTTTTACATTTAAACAAAGATCACATAATCCAAAGAATTTAAAACGTAAGTGAAATTAGAAAACCTTAGTGAAAACACTAAATTAAAACTCACAAGAAGTAACTAAAAACTTCGAGTACTTTCATTTAGAACACAATCGAAACTATGAAATATATCGTAACAGTGGTGACGTTTAGGTTTGCTATTTTGGCTTCATTGGCGAAACTAAAATACTGTTAAAGTAATTGCTCAAAAAGCAAAAAATGGAACAAAAGATAGAATTTTGAAACCAAAAGAAAAACTTTTAATACTTTTATTAAAATTTTTATTTTGAAAAAGAAAAAGAGTACTTTACTAATTAAAATGAAATTTAAGTAAATTCTGACTCTTTTGAAACAAAAATGGCAATAAAGAATGTCATTCAGTGTAAAACTTTAATTAACTTTTAGAATCAATTATTCTTTAAAAATAGTAGACTCAAAAAAGGTGCCCAAAAACCTTTTAATAATTGTTTTGCGGAAATGATAAAAAATTCATAAAGTTGAATTTTAGATTTTTTTAAAATTTTTAAATTTTTTGTTTATTACAGAAAAAAAATTAAGAAAGCTTAAAAAAGGAAGGGGAGGAACTATTGTTAGAAAAGTAAAAGGTCTTCCCGTTACGGGATTATCATGACGACTTTGAATATAGTAGGCCCTTGTTTCAGTAACAGAATAGTAATTAAGAGAAAAAATAAACAAAAATTTGAAAATAAAAAAATCCTATAAACTCCTTAAAACGTCCTTCTTTAGCCTTCGCTTTTGGAGCTTTCAGATAAAAAATTCATACGTTTAAAAAGCATTATAGGGTCTAGACTACGCCAATGAATTTTATAGGAATTTTATTTTCTTTTAAAAGTTTGGTGAGAAATAGAATTTCTTCTTTTTGTGTTTCTAACTCAATGAAAACTTTCTTAATTCTGCTAATTTGTTTAATAATAGTATTTGCAATAACTTTTTTAGATATGTTGGAGTTTCAATTTAAGAGTTTAATGGTAGGTACTTAAGTAATTTATACATTCGGTGCGGCCGATTGCAACCAAAAAGGGAGGTGCACGGCTACATGTTATAGCAGCCCCATATACAAAATTTCAACGTTCTGAGACTACTCGTTTTTGAGTTATGCGAGATACGTACATACGTAAGTACAAACGTCACAAAATTTCTTCTGAATCCATTTTGCAATCCGTTTTAGGAAAAAGAGTCCTTTATTCTGTCTTTATGTACAGATGTCACACAAAAACATTCTTAAATTGCACTCGATAGCGGTCAAAATGGATATTTTCGTTGAAATACGATACCCGATATTTTTCGCAATTACAATATTTAAAAAAATACTAAAAAGTAAAGAAAAAAATAAACAAAGATATTATTATCGATATGTCCATGTCTCTGGGTAATTTTTACTGGCTGATATCTGCTTCAGGGGCAGTTCTGAAACTGCAAATTCAATTGCTCAGTTCGAAAATTAAAGAACTGATAAACCTCCATTCGTATTTTGTAAATGCAATACTGTAGATTCATATTCGTAGCAACCAGCAACTTTACCTCCAGACATTTTGAATTGGGTTTGTGACTGAGCTTATGTTTTTTATTTTTCGAAAATTTATCTCTCATGTATACTTATTTTATAGCATCTGTCATTCTTTTGCAATCTTGCTACATGCTAGATACGACAATTCAAGTTAAAAATTACAAATTACAAAAGTACAATTAAATTACAAATTTTCTGATATGACGTCTTTATCAGCGATTAGCTGAAAATCAATCGTCTACTGCTTCAAAATAGTCCCCTTGGACATATACGCACCTGAGCCAGGGTTTCGTTTAATATAAAAAGCAAGTGCGAATGTCATTTAAAAGTTATGCAGTTCAAGACTGTCTTATCATACAAAATCGATACTCTTTTATTAACCACAATGGTAGAGGAATGGCGCCCACATCCCCCGTCACTCATTCTTTTATTGCAGATTTCAAGTTTGTAGCAAAAAAACAAAAGCTGCAAAGTTCAGATCTGAAATGTAAAGAGGATAAGGAAGGTGTGAGAAATTTTCACTTGAAAAGTCAGTTACCAAACAGAACTGAATGAACTGGCACGTTATCCTGTTCTAATATCCAAGCTTTTAGTCTCCAAATTTGGCCTTACTCGAATGACACTAAAACTTCATGATAAAAGATTGGAGTCTGCTTTGACGGTACGAGCTCTCTGTGTACCAAAAAACGAATATTACAAACTTTTCAGCAATTTTTGGAACAATGAGCCAATTAATAAAGCAATGATCTTGATAATAAGCTTGTAATAAGCAATGATCGTTGCACACGCCTCAAGTAATATGGTAAAAATTTCATACGTTTTTCCTTTCCATTGAAAGAAATACTAAATAATTCTGAGCTCGTTTTTTGTGTCAGCAATTTCCGTGACAGGCGTTATAGAGATATTAGTTTTTTAAGAACCAACTCTGAATCCCTGAATGCTACGATCTTGCAACTTGGTAAGCATATATAATGGAAGCTCGGATCAAGAACGCCTCACTTGCCGAACAATTAAGGCTTCAATTTAAGAAAAAACTGTCTGTACAAAACAAGCTGATAAACGGTATATCTTGCGTTATGAACGCTCGGCATATACAGTCGGCAACATATAATGAAGTTATGAAAGTCGTTAGTCATAGTCGTCGTCATAGTTATGAAAGTCGGCAACATATAATTTTCAAAGCTATTTTAAAATAACCTCTGCCCCTAATTAACTCTCGGGAACTTCTGGGCACATCATCTTAATATTTGCACTATTTAACTCTCATTAAAAAATCCTGATAGCAAGTGATTTATAACATTGCATGCGAGCCGAATGCACGACCTAAAAACAAAAAAAAATTAATGTGAAATTTAAAATGTTTATTAAGAATAAACTAAATTTTAAACCTCTCTTATTACATATTTATTGTGTAACGATCTCGTGAGCCACTCAACGATCGCAAATTTGACAAGAGTTGGACTTCTTCAACCTAGCGCACGGGAGCTCTTTTGCGCTAGTGGTAAAGAATTCGACTGGCATTAAAACAGAACCAAGATCGAATCCCACTCGTGCGCTGCAGCACCTCTCACTGTTGATAACAGATGACGACAAGAGCAAGCAACTGCAGGAGTCTCTCGCACCACGTGATCGCTACACTGGTGACCCGGACGTGATACAAACTCTTCCCTCCACTGAGGACAAATGACGAACTACGTCACACACTCAAAGGCATTCCACACACACGCTCCACCTCACAATCTAACGGCGACACATGCCAGCAAAAGGGATTTCTCAACCATCTCCACCAGCCATCAATGGAAATAATTGCGCATGTCCCCACGCCACAGTCACCGCCCATCTAAACGTAACAATCAATTACTTCAAAGCACTGGGCTCGCAATCATGCCCACAAACCGAATACCTCCTCATATCACATCATAAGCGCTTGGGAAGAGAGTCTGTAACTATCTCGTGAGCCACTTAAAGCTCGCAAATTTGAAAAGAGTTGGATTTCTATAACCTAGACCGCGGGAGCTGTTTTGCGCTAGTGGTAGAAAATTCGACTCGCACTAAAACAAACCCAGTATCGAATCTCGTTCTTGCGCTGCTGTAGCTCTCACTGTTGCTAACAGATGACGACACGAGCAAGCAACTACCAGGGTCTCTCGCCGCAGGTGATCGTTACAATTGAAACAGATATAAGCATTAATAGTTATAAGGCAAAGAGAAAACATGTCAAGCTTAAATTTATTTTCACTCTGAAATCTAAAGTTTGCTTCATGCAATATATTTCTTTTGGTTTCAACTTTGTAAGTTGACTACTACTACAACTATTGACTACTAAATATCAATATTTCAGACTGTCATTTATTTCAAATAATTCTAATATGTTTAATTAATTAGTAGATAATTTATGTTAATTCAAACTAAAATAAACAAGCTACGAAAATTTTCTAAATTTTCAGAGAAGGTTTCCCAAATGAGAGAAAACTGAAAACAAATAATGACAATTTAGTTTCATTCTTTCATTTATTAAATTTTTCTTCTGCGCATGAATAAATATAAACATGCTTGTATGTAAATAACTACAAACTCCTTTATTACTTAAAATAGCTTGACACTTTGGGTTGCAGTAGAGACTGGAGTGTTTGGAACGTTTTAGCTACGGTACTTGTGTCTGATGTTTTCCACTCTTCTTTGTACAGATACAGTCAAATTTCATCTATTTTATTTGTTTAATATTTTATTTACAATTTTTGTTTTATGTTTTAAGATTTCCATTGGATTTTAGGTTATGAACTTATGCACAGGATACTATTTGAAAGCAATCACGTGTGGTCCAAAAGCGAATTAATGCATTTTGCATAAATTCCTATGACGAAGAATTGTTTCGGGTTGCGAACATTTCAATTAACATTGGCTTTCTGAAAAGAATTAAATTCATAAACCAAGGTTTTACTGAACTTGCTTTACAATGCCTTTATGGGCTTCGCACCGGTGTTGCCAGTTTTAGAGTTAGAAATCAGTTTTATCATTATTTAATTGTCATACCTTATATGCGTTGTTGTTTAATTTTCTGTAGTTCTTGTTGCAGTTATTTGAATGGAATTATATCTCCATAACCTATGGGTGAAATTCTAGTGTCCTACACATTTATACCTCTTGTTGTACTTCTACTGTCTCAGCCTAATTTCATCGTTGTTTTGGTTTCCGTTCATTTTTCTAAGCTGCTTAAATAAGGGCCTTTATTTTCTTGCGTTTTACGGTTTATAATGACCTGTCTTTGGTCTGTTTATATGATCAGTCTTTGGAATTTCATCTGTTAATTTAAATCCCTAATAAAACTTCTGTAGGCGGCAGTTATAGCGCAATCAGACTGTGAAATCCACTTGCCCCGTACTTTATATTTTTAATGCAAGTAATCGCTAATCTAATAGATAACCTTCTGCCACTCCATTATCAGCGAAGGCGAATTTTCTAACCAAAAATTCGAAAAGTGTATTCAACGAGAGTATCCTATTTAGCACGTTCGATAAAAGGGTGTGACCGGCGATATTTTTTATCGCCGCCTCTACTGCCGTAAACGGTCTCTTTTTAAGGCTTCTTTCAAAAGGGCTCGTTTAATCAATTACGTAATAGCGGACAGCACTGCTGCTGCACAGACAAAATAAATAATAATAATAAAAAAAGATACTCGCTTCGAGTTTAGAACGTGAAAGGACTGAGGATGGAATAAAAAAAAGAGTATATATTCGAACCTGATGATGAGTAAATTGTTGTCCTGACCTGCGTTTTATAAATAATGACATCCTTTTTAAAAGTATGTGCTTCGCGCTATTGACGTCACCCCAATTTCACACTTCCCGGATGTGAAAATGACGCCCTCTAGTGTTGTCGTTGCCGTCTCCTTAATGTGTCCTGTGTTTACACTCTATTGACGTGTGGCAATGGGAATCACTGATTGGTTAGACTTCCTGTAGAATGTGTTTACTTTCTTCCATCTGCGAATTACTTTTTTTCTGATATCAGTTTTAAAATGAAAATTTTTTTGCAATCTGGTAACTCAACTCGAAACGCGAACTTCGCATTTTTCGATATGCGATGCTTAGTCAGTAGGTAACAAAAGAAAATACCTGCATCCAGTCACTCTTTCAAATTACATTTCGTAGTTAGGCTTATTTCCATCCGCAAATTACGATTCACTATAGTCTCAGTTTGCAACTGCACTTTAATTCACACAAAGAAAGTTTAAAATACTAAACCATTGCACATAGTGATGGAAGACAAAATTGGAACTGTTAGCGATATTTACAACAGTACATCTTATATCTTTGTACAACTATTCGACCGTAGGCGCTTCACCAATCACCAAGTGGCTAAGGCCACTGTCGAATGGGTTGGCTACAGGTGTGTTTTAAGTAGATTTAACCAAGCGTAATGTGAATTTGAGCCACTTTACCTCAAGAAAGTCGACACCCACAAGTGGCTGAGTTGTTAAGACCGCTGAATAACGGTAGTTCAACCGGGCGAACGCGCTATGTGCAGAGATGTTTCTGTCATTTTTTGCACCGTGAATTTGAGCCAGTTTCCCTTAGAAAGAACACCTCGAAGACATCCATTTCCTTAGGCCGATATTGCCAGAATTAAATAAACCAACCTTCATGGACAAATTTCGTAGTAGCTGCTAAACTTGTAAAGAAATTCCTGTATAAAGGTTTTCCTATAACAATCTATGGAATTTTTATAAAACAATAATAAAAAGGTATTCTATAGAAATCTGTAAAATTTCAAACCGTTGAAGCGTTCTACCTTCCTGCTGTTGTGTAGAACCTTGAGAGATAGTAATTGCACTGAGGAAGGGTTAAAACTGCCCTTTATTAAACTCTTTAACTTATTTACAATGCGTCAACTTGATATTCACAAATAGTAGAATTATCCTACAGGGTTCATATAATCCTGTAGCCTACAGCGCGTAGAGGAGTCTAGTGGCGCTTAAGCCACGTCAAAACCAGCACTACCTGCTAAACAGAAGTTTGCGTATAAGCACGCACGGCAATATGCCCGACTCTATCTTTCTCTACTGGAACGTCGATATTTAACTTATACTTCTACTGGTAGAATTTGCATTTCTTACGCGCGCTACTAAATTTAAATATTCTGGCACTGACAGTTAGGGGAATAAAGGTTTATAGGAAAGTAACTTAAAATTAAAATTAACTGGTTATTTAAAATAAATATAAATCCCTACACCGTAATCAAAGCAAATTTAGTTTCTAAAATTTGCTATGTACTATATGGTAGACGTCGATAGCATACAGCTAATATATTAGTATAAGACAGTGGTTTCAAATTGGCAGGTCGCATGCTACCACCGGAGCAATATCCGTTTAACCAATACGATATCAATTACGTATTTTTTGCAAATACGGTATAACAAATATTTCTAGAAGATTTTACTTGTAGAAATATTTGTTACTTTCATTACCATAAAAAAAACGAACATGAATAAGGCACTAGAAAATCAATAAATGGTACTAGTTAATTTAGAATGTGACACAAATCTTACTCAAATATCTCAAGATTACAGGGGTATTAACATAGTTTAAATATTCGAGGTATATTTCAGTATTTTATTATAACAAACAGATTTGTATTTTAAATCTTTTCTTTGCTCTCGCCAGACCTAGATATTACGTTTTCACTGTTGAATTCTATCGCCTTGTTCTGTCAGTTATTTACTTGCATCTGTAAGCCTCGTGGAATACGTCGTGGAACACGAGGGGTTCTGCATTTGTTTTCTTAATAAAAGAATCTGATGTGTACACCACATGACTTCCCTGTACGGAATATTAAATTACGCCATTTTTTCCTGCATTTCGTTTAAAATTATTTCCTCGAATTTCACCAGAGATATATTTCTCGTTCAAGTAATTCAGTTCTCAATTCGGGAGAAGGCAAAAATACATGAAACCTCAAAATATCATTAATAAAAATAATTGAAAATATAGAATATAAATACAGTTATAACAATTTAAAGAGTAATTTTTACAATTAAAATTAGAGTTTCTACGCAAAAACAGACAATTCGATTCACGGGTAAGAAGGCTGATTTTTCGGTGCACAAAACTGAAAAAGACACTGAACGCCAAGAAACTGACTTAATTTGTTGTGTACGCTGAGTCAATATATGGGATAAGTTAATAAATTAAATGATAATTCCTGGAGGAATTAAACATAATTTAATTCGCAATAATAAAAGAAGACGTTACTTTGTTGTTGCGAAGCTTAGTTTCTATGGATTGGCAATAAATCCACCATTCTGCTAAGTTTCAAATGTAAACAAATATGGCTGCTATGGCCAAAAAAATTAGGCTTACCGCACTTAAGCAACTTTTAAATTGTTGCTAATTCAGCAAGTATAACATGCAGGTTAGCTAAAGGCATAGAAACCTTAACCGGATGATAAGAACAACATAATTCAATCATTTTAAAGCAAAAAATGCACAATTTACAAACATATAAGAATAAAGAAACTAAGCTCCCTGAGCCGAGTAACAAAGTGAATATATATATACACTTTTGGTGCAGCCGATTGCCACCAAAAAGAAAGGTGCACAACTACATGTTATAGCAGTCCTATATACAAAATTTCAACATCTGAGGCTACTCGTTTCTGAGTTATGTGAGATATATACATACATATGTACGTATGTACGTACAGACTCCACGAAAAAATCTCTTCTGAATCCATTTTGAATTCGTTTTATAATTCGTTTTGGGAAAAAGAGCGCTTTTTTTTATCCCTACGTACAGATGTCACGTAAAAACATCGTTAAATTGCATTCGATAGGAGTCCTTTCCATCGCACTAACAAAACTCAAGACACAGATTTTATCAATTTTTATTCCTGCTTGTAAAAACATAAATAAGCTGAGGGACGAAATTGTGCACTATGAATAATCGCTTTACTTGGGAATACTACTATTTGAGAACAGGGTTTTTTCGCTGTAGAGAATTAACAAGAAAAAGCTCCTATTTATTAATGAACATCTACAAGGCTACAAACATGATCAACAGTCGAAACGCCATCAAGTGTCAAACTGCAGTGAAAAATAAAGAAATTGATAATTATTTACCTATAAACATTTGTATTTTTATTTATGCTTTGAAGAAAATTTTCATAAGAAAAAATATTAGGTTATTGTTATTAATAAATAACATTTTTAAGTTTTGTCCCATTAAAACAATTTTCTTTAAAAGCATAGAAAGTTTTCATAATTTACTTATTTTTAGTTTAAATTAAAGTAAGTTATTTAATGATTAATTAATTATGTTAAAATTATTTCCAATAAACATCAGGCTGGAAATTTTATATTTAATTATCAATATATTATGTAATCAACAAAAACTGTCTAAGTGTCTTGAAGGTACCAAACTTTAGATTTAGAAAAAAATTAAGTGCAAACTTTTTTTTAGAATTATTTTTTATCTTAATTTTTTCCCTTTGCTATATTATTATTGTTATTTAATGTATATTGAAATTCATTTAAAATATTTTTTATTTTATTAATAAAAAATTTTCACTTGGTTAAAAATTATCTGGCCCGTCACCTATTTTCAAACTGCAAATTCGGGCCGCAAATAATTTAAGTTTGAGGCAACTGCTACATGGAATGTAAAACAGCAAAAATAAGCATTTCTTATTCGTAAGCATGGAATAATTTTTTAATGAAATTATTTGCTTTTTTTTCTTTAGCTGTGTTTATGTAACATTATGTGCAATTTTCGCATACTTTTGTTTATGTTCTAAGGTATTTCTTCTGCCCTTTTTCGCATGGTTGTTAATTTTTCCTTTTTCTGCTTTCAAAGAATCCTAATGATTCAACAATATAATACAAAAATTAAACCTTGTAAAAGCGTAAAATCAATTTAAATCAATAAATTAATCATAAAATTAAATCTTAAAATCAGTTTTAAAGAGTAAATGTTAATGTTACTTATAAAATTTGATTCCAGAATAAATTATTTTAATTACTATATACGCACTGATAAGAGAAATTGTTTAATTAAGCTTAACGATTATTTAAAATATATTTGTTTATATTGAAATACCTTTTTAAATCAAAACGATGTTAAAATTTTTGTTAGGGAAAAAAATCACATTTGTTTCAAAAGCTTTTAGTCCCTTCTTAACAATGCCATAGATCATATCAAAATTTAGATTAAAAATGCTGTTAATAATTTTTAATTTAATTCGATATTTTTTATCCAAAAAGAAAACTTTGATTTTATTAGGCTTTTTAAATACTCAAAAGATTCAGTAGGGTCTTTATAAAAAGTTAAAGCAAGGAAAGTGTTTGGAATTCATTAGAATTATTGCCAAGTTTTTTATAAACTGGACCTGATATTTTGTACGTTTCTATTAGCTGATTCTATCCCTATTATAACAGGATTCTGTATTTGTGACCTATAGAAACTGTGGGCAATTTTATACAATCTCTGCACAAATCTTTATAGAGTATCTACACATATCTCTATACAAAATGCTATAGAAACTGTATCTAAAATTTTATAAAATTCCACAGGTTTGTGAGACATTTCATATGGAAAGCCTTAACAAGTTCTTCACAAGCCTTTACAAATTATGAAATGCGATAGAGTGCTTCGAGAATCACAAATGCTTTATTGATTACATTAGAGTTTCCCAAACTGACGATGCTCTTTTGACTACTATTTTCGGGTGTAATGATTTTCCCAATTTTTGTTTTCCTACTTTATTAAAGGAAGTAATAGCAGTGAAGGATAATAATATACGTAATAGTTGTGTAGCTCATTTCAACTCCAAGGAATGTGACATTTGTTTTTAATTACACTTACTAATTAATATTATAAGGTATTTCTCCCGCATTTTTGGCGTGCTTTTGTGGTGTAGTGGTTAGCACATTCGACGCGTATTCGAGAGGTCCGTTTTTCCAGTCCCGGCGTAGTAATGGCAAACCGCACATTGAGTTGATCAATGTTTACGAATTTCGCTTACTGCACATGCTAAATGGTGTACCGTTGGCGTGGGATGAAATATTGGCAATTCAGCATAAGCAACCCTACGCAAGCCTGTTCGTCATGCAGATCTTATCGACAGTTTACAATTGCAAATCTACGAAAATTTGTTTGTACTTATTACATTTGCTTCTGTTTCATTTCATTTTGGTTTATTTTGTTCATAAACATTACATATAATATCAGCTATTTATTATAATTTCTTTGACTTAAATTCAGTAATTTAAACTGGAGTTATTCCTTAATGTGTTAAAGTATATACAAACGGCATGTATGGCAAGTACCCGATTGCTTTTATTCCTCAGGAATATAACCAATAAACATTCAGCTAATATATCATGTAATGTTTCCCGTTTTGTAATCCTTCTTAAACGAAAATTTGCGTAGTTTACAGCTGGTATTTACACTCTAATAGTGAAGCAACTTACAGCATAACAAGTTTAAAAACCCCAAACTGTTTACGCCTAGATAACAAAATATCAACCATATATCGTATTTATCTTCTTTTCGAATTGCGCCAAATTCTCTTCTGGGCACTCGCAATAGGCAAAATTCGTTTAACATTAATCAACTGAATATGCGGTCTGCCATTACGCGTCCCGGTGAGGACATTGCTCGTTTTTCACATCTCCTACTTCCAAATACCTAATGTCTCTACAGTGGCGCTCGAACTAAAAAAGGTGGTGGACGATGATTTTCCACCCCCCCGGGATTTGGCGATAGGGTCCCCTAATACACAGTCGCCCCTTAAAAGGGAGAGTGTATAAGGTGTTTCTCCCGCTTTCATGGCATGCCTTCGTGGTGTAGTGGTCAGCACGCTCGACACGTACTCGAGAGGTTCGTGGTTCGAGTCCCGGCGAGGATATTTTTCATTTTTGCACATCCCTTGCTCCCGATTAACCTAATGACTCTACAATATCACACTTACATACTTTTCATATTAGATATTTTGCGGAGCGATTTTTAAATTTTCATGGTTTTCTGTGATATGAGATCGTGAAATAATGGTTTTGACGAGCACAATTTTGGTGTCTGCGCGAGACACCAGAATTTCATCTTTAATCGTACGAGTATACTCCCACAGTTTCGCCTTAAGTTTGACGGAAAATATCCATGGAGGGTCCCATTTTGATGAAGTAAAAGGATCCAAGGATCCTTTTCGCTGAACACCAGGTGTCTCGAAAGAACTTTCGGCACGCCAATATTTTAAGTGCCATCATTCCGCACAGGTTCTACAACCTTACAAAAATCCATGTTTTCACCGAGATTCCCAACCCTGGACCATTGATAGGGCACCTAGCATCACTAACCATTATAACAGGGGTTCTCATAGGGGAATGCCCCCCGAAAGGAATTTTACAGTTTCAGGGGCGGAACGAGGCCAACCTTTCTTTTATTTAGCTGTTAAGTATCTAACTTTAGTTTATGACTATAAAAAACTACTTGTATTCATATTTTAGTACTTATTACCGTTTTCTATACTTCTTGCTGTTCAATTTATAAAAAGATGTTAAAAAATCTAAATCTAAACAAATGTATATATGCACGTACTTTTCGAGTTTTAGATGGAGCTGGTGATCTTCAAACAGTGCTGAGCGGGATGCACGGGGAAATATGGATTGAAATCCCCTGCACTGTACCGACCAGGGCTGTTAATTACATTGAGAGCAAATGGCTTTTGCTGTAAAAACTCAACAGGGTCGCACTCATTGATATAGTGGTTACCAATACTGGCTGCTGTATCACTGAGCAGAGATACGAATCCTGGAGGAGGCCTGTATATTTTCAAGTGTTTAGGGTCTTTCTGGTACGGATGCATTTAAAATATATGCGAGCCGAACGTTCGCTTGGGAGGCTGGGTGACAGGGAAATGTTTGGATCCATCCCTCGAGGGATTCTCCTTCAAAACTAGGAAAAATTTGGCAAAGTCATGTTGTCACCAACAAGGGGCCCAAGTCCCACGCCAGCGATAGGTGTAATCCTACGCTTTTCATTACGATAAAATTCGTGGATTTGTTCTGATGTTACTATCACATAAGCGACATAAGTCGTAGTAACAAGAGGAATAAAAAACTTTGCTTGTTATATAGTGAACTGGATGTAGGAATCTGGATACAAAAATGGAAAATAATAAATATAAAGCGATTACGAACGTAAACGTAAAAACATTTTTCTCGTATTTTTTAAAGACCAGGATTCATATTAATATTTTTAAGAAATTTTTAATAGGCATTTTCAAATTATAAAGTGGCGTCACTGAAAACTGCGGTTGATACTTAATGGTTAGGATTGGTTGTTTGAAGGTGGCAATATACACGAGGTCTACCTAGCAAAGAGGAGAGATGCACTTGCAATGGAAAACTAGCTCAAATTCACAGTACACGTGAATACCCGTTCGCGTGAGATAGAACTGGAGACGAATTTCCATTATTCAGCGGTTTTAACCCGTCAGTCACTGGAGAAACCAGATTAGTTACAAAAATATGATAACTCAAATAAATGTAAGCGAATACATAAAAAATAAATCTTGGGTACTTTTTGACAAAATTCCTTTTGAATAAAGCTGTCAAATGCAATCGTCTTAACCTTTATTTCTAGTTACAGCGAAGTGATAATCAACGTGGAGTAGAATTTACAGAGGTAGAATAAATTAATTCTATTTATATAGATTAGAGAATAGAATTTAAACAATCACGACTTCATCATGAGTCATCAGCGCTGAAATAAAATTTATTATAAAATTAATAATAATTTTTACGGAAATAAATTCAGTACAAATAAAATATCCTATTAAATTTAATTCGGCAGATAAAATAATTGTATTTTCTACAGTTCGGCCAACTTACTGTTTGTGTATAGTTCGGCCGCCTCATCCGCGACCATGAGCGCAAACACGCATGCGCCATTCGGACCGAATTATTCTCAAAATAGGGTGGAAGGATGGAGACTTTCTTTCCCTCCAGCATATCTCTTTCCGGAGAAGAGAAGACTTTCACGTGACTTTTCACGTCGCAGCAACCAATAACGCCCCTTTTGGACGAGTATTTTGGCAGAATGCCAGCCAGGGTTGCATTTGAAACGGTCGAACTATAATATTGTAAATTGGGCGCCCAATTTACAATTTGTGTAATCTGACTGCTTTGCTTTAAAAGTGTTAGAGATACACAAAAAATGTTTCAATAATTTAGAAAAACAGGAAAATGTCCCATACATAATCATTCAAAGTGGTTATTTTCATCAAACATCAAAGGCGAAACAAGAAACAAATATATATGTACGTATTGTTTTCCTCCTTACGTTAGAAATTATTTAAATTTATATGGAACATTTTAATTGGTGATAATTAAATAAATTGAAGTAAATACTTTAATTAATGTATAATTGTAAGTTTGGTTTACGTGATTATGGCAAAGCCCTCGAGGACTCTCTGCCTAAGGGAAGGGATGCCCTCGTGGAGGACTTTGTAAGGGAAATTGACTTGTATATATGTTACATATGGAGAAAACTACGAAAACGCCCATGCAGCCAGCCATTCGCAGGATTCGAATCGCGAACCGAACTGCCAGTGTTCAACAATTTTCCAGCTCAGCCGTTGATTGGCCCAATGTATAATTTTATTCGTATCCATCGTTAGAAATTTCTTTAATGTATATTTAAAACATGACTAAATCCGAAATTCTTAATTAACAGTATTTCATTTCACCCGGTGTACTGCATCAGTTTAAAAAAACGTGTCTAGCAATGTCAGTGTGTATTTTATGAAACGCCTTCGCGTCAGTCTAACTTCAGTTCCAATGCAGTCTCGAGTCAGAGTGTCACAAATTTTTTAATGGAAAAATATATACATCGTGCCTACTAAAGAACCTCACCCAGACCTTACAGCTCCACAACAAGCCACACCTGATATGCGGAGATCTAAACGCCCATAGTATCCTATGGGAATACCTACGCAACAACATCAGAGGACAAATCATGGAGGACTTCATTAACGCACACAATTTAATACTCCATAACACAGCGGAAGACTCTCCAACATTCGAAACCATCAATGGAAGAGGATGGCCAGACTTGACACTCACCACCCATCATCTCATGGACCATCTTAGAAACAGGCACATTAACAATGAAGAATCCATTTCCGACCACAATCAAATATCCTTCGAAATAACCAGTGAAGTACAGAATATCCATACCACCCGCTTCAGAATAAACAACAACGCAGAAAAGAAGTTCTCCAGGCAGTTACAATCCCGAGCCCCTACAATCTTACAGGAAATAGAAAATGCTACCAATAAGGGAGAAATCAACCAATGTGCCAATGCCATCACCAGCACTATACAGGAGATTTGCTTTCAAACACTCAAAATCCGTACCACCAACAACACAACCAAACCAAATTGGTGGACGAAAGAATTGAGAGCCGAACGCCAAAAAACCAAAGCACTGCGTCGGCGCATGAAAACACGACATACAGACGAAGAGAGAAAAGAGGCCTGGCTCCAGTATAATAAACAAAGGACCATCTACAAAAAGAAAATTGTAGAAGCCAAACTAAAATCGTGGAGCTCTTACTGTACCAGAAATCAAAACGCTTATGGCTCTCTCTATAAGATGGCCACCTCGAAGGTCTTCAAGCCCACACAAATCCATGCAGCATCCAGCACCTCCAACCCAAATAGCCAAGACCTTATAGACGCAACTCTATCAACAATCCTAGACCATATCTTCATAAAAGATGAAGCTTATGAAGACACTCCCGCACAGAAGACTCTAAGACTAAATAACCAACCACCGACAACACCTGATGATATCCCCTTCACCAAGCAGGAAATGCTGCAAGTGGCAAAATCATTGTGTAACACCAAAGCGCCAGGACCGGATGGTATCTCAAATCACTTAATAAAAATCATCTGCAAAGCCTCACCTGATATACTCCTGCAGCTCTACAATAAATGCCTATCATACCACTGCTTCCCTGATAGCTTTAAAACTGGCCAGATTATCCTTTTTACAAAGAAAAACAAGGATCCAAAGGACCCCGGCTCATACCGACCTATCAACCTCTTGCCTGCCATCGGCAAACTTCTCGAATTCAACAGAATTAAATTCAAAATATATAATAACAATAGAATTAGTCCTCATCAATCTGGATTCAAACCCAACAGCTCAACCGTTCACGCCATCAACGCAGCCATTAATCAAATCCAAATTAACAAAAGTCTCCAGCTTCATTCAGTACTTCTGTGTCTCGACTTGAAGAATGCGTTCGATTCCTTGTGGTGGCCTGCAGTTAAGCAAGCACTACGAAACATGCAATGCCCAAGGAATCTTTTCCTCCTCACCTCAGATTATCTCAACAACAGAAATAGCATCATTCTTCACAACAATGCTATGATCACCAGGAAGCAATCAAGAGGTTGTCCACAAGGTTCGTGTATGAGCGCGGACCTTTGGAACATAACATTCAATCAAATTATAGAATTTCAATGGCCAGATCACACGAAAATAGTGGCTTTCGCTGACGATGTAGCCTTCGTCATAAGTTGTCACTCCCGAGATCAACTACAAGATAATTGCAACAGAACTTTACAGATTTTCAACTCCCTGTGCAAGAGCTTAAAACTGACAATCTCTCATACCAAATCGCAGGCACTTATCATCCATAAACAGGGGCAAACTTTAACAAGAAATCCTATCCTAAAAATAGATGGCAACAGAATTAAATGCGTAAAATCGGTCCAATACCTCGGCCTAACAATAGACAATAAGTTTAACTGGATCCAACACCTCCAAAACAAAAAGCTCACTACCAACAAGATAGCCCAAGCCCTCAAATCAATGCGAGGCTACAACTGGGGACTCAACCATAGAATTATGAAAATGCTCCTCCAAACAGTTATAAACAAAATTATCAACTACGGAGCTGCCATTTGGGCAATCCCAATGACAGCCCGTAAAATCCGTACTCTCAATGCAATTCAAAGGCCCTTCCTAATGAATATCACACGGGCATTTTCAACTACTTCTAATAATGCCGTCCAAGTCCTGGCTGGTGTTCTCCCACTTTCAATCCAAGCTGAAATTGATGGAGTTTCTTCAAGAGTTCTACAGCTTAAACTTCCGACAACATACAATAGCATCCACTTCCAACCACAAGACTATGAAGAAAAACCTAAAAAATATAGCTTCCATCCAGCTGTCAGCCTAAGAAATCTGAAATGCAACCTGGAAAAACCACCTCCTGTTACTAAATTCACAGCATACACCGACGGCTCCAAGATAGAACATAAAGTCGGTGCAGCAGCCACCATAACCCTCAATTCAAATACATACATGGAATGGCAGGGTCATCTTCGAGAATCAAACAGCGTTTTTCAAGCTGAACTTACTGCAATCCTTCATAGCCTTAATTTAATGAACGACCTACCAACAACCACCATACATATAATAAGTGATAGCCAAGCCTCCATCAACGCAATAAAGAATCCAAGCACCTCATCTCCAATAGCTCGACAAATCCAAAGAGCGATAAATTCAAACCCCTGCAAATCCTATACAATTTCATGGACCAGAGGGCACAGCAGCTGCTCTGGGAACGAGCGAGCTGACCATTTAGCTAAAGAAGCAGCTCTACAACAACTGGGAACCCCAATCACCCTGCCATGGCCAAAATCGTCATTAAAAGCCATCCTAAAACGATCTGCACTAGAAGAATGGCAACGACAGTGGGACTATGGACCACAAGGACGAAGAACACACTCGATACTTCCAAAAGTCGACACAGATCGCACCATCTTTCACTACTATCTTTCACAGCTCATATCAGGACACGGGCCATACCCTCAATACTTTTCAGAGCGTCATCTTTCTCATACCTGCATGTGTGTCTGTGGACAGTTGGGAGATCCCGACCACTACATCTTCAACTGTCCACTTACCTCCAGCCATCACCCCAGACACCCTACAAACTCAGGAATAGAATTTGTAAAATTTATAGTGAAAAACCGCAGATTCCACAGCACCATCAAGACCATAATCGACACACTCCATCGCCATGGTCTTGATCTTTGCCACCCTTAGTGCCTCTACATGTCAATCATCCCATCATCAATAGTACAAGGGGGTACTCTAATCTCTGGCTGCTACAACTCACATCACCATGCGCTCCTACTTCTGGACAGAGAGTGACAAATATACTTGTCAAATTAGCACTTTCTGGATACCTTGTGTATTACGAACTCAGCCAATCAGCGTTCCACCTGTAATGAACTTTTTGCATAAGTATTCAGATCCCACAACAATGAACTCTGAACAATGGACAATGTATCTGAGCAATACCATCAACTGGAGTAGTAGCATCATCATCTGACGTGTCACATTACCAACGCAGACAACATAATTATCACAAACACATTTTCCATAAACACCAATCTCTAATAACTGTCCCAAGAAAATGTAAATAATATGTAATTTGTAAATGAATGTTGTAGTGTGATGTATCTTGTATTATAGTATAACCTTTTGTGTACCTTCTTACCTTGTATTACCAAATATTTCCAACTGTAACCCCTGTGCAAACTTGTACCCCGTGTAAACACAGTTCCTCTAATTTAATGAAATACCCTCAAGATCTTGTGTACCATCTATTATAAAATGTAAAATGACTCCGAGTTACAGGTTACAGGCACAACCAGCACTGTCAAATAGTGCCTCAACTGTTCAGCATCAATGTAACTTCATCTGAGACCCCCGATTTGCAAGCACCAAATGTTTCAAATGACGAAAATATTTACATCCTTTAAAATATTTATATATTTTTCCACATTTAATTTTTAAAAAAAATCAATTTTATAAGAATTAGGAAATCGAATTTTCTAAACATTCTCCCGGTTTTACGCCCATTAAAAACAAAATTGTAAAATGTGACTCTAGTACGGCGACAACTGGCTAAGATATTTCATTTTAATGTTGAAGACCATATTTAGGGACTGTCCACAAACTGAAGAGCGAATGTTTCCATTTTTATGTAACTGAAAGTAAAACACCAGTTTAAAAATGTTGTTTCAAGTTTTAATAGATTAAATGACGAATATTTCGACTGCAAAACTGTATTGATCCACATATTTTCTTTTCTTTTCTTTTTTCTTTCCCCCCCATCAATAAAGAAAGGAGATTTTATTTATAGAATCTTACAGATTTAGTGTTCTAGAAAATACTGGCAAACTTCAGTATAGTAACACAGCCAGCTCGTAATATTATTATTATTTTAATGAATTTTTATAGAACTATTAGATTATTAGTAACCCCGGATCCTCTAGCGAATCGAATAAACGAACGTGTGAGACTCTCTACAGTAGAAATTGCATGGAAATGGTAATCATAGAATTAAAATGCAAAGAATAAACCCAACTTTAAAGCTGTATATGCATTTTAAGACTCGGAGATAAAATTAAACGAAATTAAATAATATTAAATAAAGATTAAACGAAGGTAGATCAGTTATTTTATTGTTTTATTTCAAGCAAAACTCAAGCTTAACGCTACAATGACTAAGATAATTAACAAGTAAATCAACTTACGTAATTTTTATTTACTTATTACGTGCTCCGTTTTTGGGCACTGCACGAAAAGGGAAGGATGCTCCGTGGAGGACGTTTTAAGGGAAACTGGCTCGTATCCACGTTATACATAGGGAGAAATACGAAATGACTTTTGTAGCCATCCTGTTCATCGGGACTCACACCCAGACTGAACTACCAGCGTTCAGCGGCTTTAACCGCTCGTCCACTAGGAAGCAACTCATGCAATTAAATAAAAAAAATTCACTGTACACAGTGTTTCGGGTAAAAACTTGTTAAACATAAATGTACATATAATACACAAGTTCAGTGCTTGAAATTAAATGCAAACTTCCTTTGCAGAAAATCACCTTTCTTTTAACTAAAATAAGTTGCGACGCAATCAGTGCTGAATAACCAAAACTCACTTTTCCCGACAAAGAGGGAAAAAATCGTCCGTGCTTTCAAGTTGCGGAAGGAAAGGATGAAAAAGGAAAATCCCTTTTGACTTTGATCAGCTGACTGCGCCACACTCGCCTTGTCTGATAGGAGGGAAAAGAATAAAACTTTATGAGAATATTAATAACGTATTTATAGCCTTTGAAAATTATTTGTCTTATATATTATTTGTGTGAGATTTCTTTTGGTATATCATTTGTAACTAAATTATAAATTAAAGACTATTGCAAACTAATAAATCACAAAATAATATCATTGAATGGCATTTAAGGGGGAAAAATCAGCCTCGAATCATTCTAATATAAACAGTCTAGTCACATTAATGTGATCACCTTCAAAAGCCAGAATAATAACCTTTCGCAGCGCGGATCGCTGCGAGACGAGCAGAAAGAGAGTCGGTGAGGCTTTGGAATGTACTCATAGCGAGATGTAGCCGCGCAGATTCTAGTGTAATGGCCCGCTGCGCCACATTGCGCGGTTGAAAATCCGTGGCGCAAACAACCCAATTTAGGGGATCCCACGAATTTTCAACTGAGATTAATTCTAAGCAATTTGGTGGTCATGTAGTGCTCTTCGAACTATGCGCGTACACTGCTAACTGCATGATACGTCGCATTGCCTTGCTGGTAGATGGCATCGCGCTGAGGAAAAACAATCTGGATGTAGGGGTGAACAAGGCCAACAAGGACAGATGCATATTTCTATTGATTCATCGTGCCTTCCACAATGATGAGTAGACCCAGAGAATGCCCTAGAAGCATTCTCCAGACCATTATGCTCTCTCCTACAGCTTGGCCCCTTCCGGCAGTTGTTGCAGGGCGTTTATGTTTAGACGTTTCACGCCTTATATCTCAATATCCATTTGTCTGATGGAGTATAAAATGTTATTCATCGAGAAAATGCGACCTCTCGCCACTCAACGGACGTCCACTTGCGGTACTGGTATGCAAATTCCAGCTTTCGTCGCTGGCGATCAGTAGTCAGCACAGGTGCATAATCAGACGTCTGCTGCGGAGGCCCATACGCAGCAACGTTTGCTGAGCTGTTATTGGGGACACACTGTTCGCAAATCCTTGGATCATCCGGGGGGTAAGTTGCACAAAGGTTGCAGGTTTATTCACCCAAACACATCTCCGCAGCTGTCGTTCACTTCTGTCATCTATGCACAACACCATGGTGCGCGACGTTTGCCACCTCGCAGATTTTGTACAGTCTCTTATCGCCATGCAGGGTATACTTTTACCACAGTGGCACGCGAACAGGTTATGAAATTAGCCGTTTCGGAAATGCTCCCTCCTTGGCCCGGAAGCCAATGGTTATACCCTTTTGGACGTCGCCTAAATCATTCCGTTTCTGCACTACGTCAACGATTGAATTTTAGGCCTTACCTACTGGAAACATCCTTGAAGTTTAGTAAGTTTGATAGCTCCTTTAGGATAGGATAATTTGAGGAACCGGATAAAGCAAGACATAATTCATGCTAATGCCGGCAAACAGGAAAGTATGAAAGTATTGGGAAACATTGCAATCGCTGGCGTAATGCAAATACGTCCAAGAGGAAATGATAGTTCGCTTCCGAGCCAAGGGGATAAGATTTCCCAAAACGGCTAATTTTGTAAACTGTTCCCGTGCTCCGTGTCTGGCCAAAAGGCACTTCGGTATCGGTATCCGTATCGGTAACGTTATGTCTCAATACTGCGGATTTCGCAATGTATTCGGCTCAATAAAAATGTTGCTCTAAAGGCACTTCACCTAAAAATACATCAAGCGAGATTATAAAGTATTTCTCCCACTTTCTTCGCATGCCTTCGTGGTGTAGTAGTGAGCACGCTGGACGCGTATTCCAGAGGTCCATGGTTCGAGTCCCGGCGAAGGCGTTGCTCATTTTTCATCTCACCTGCTTCAAAATAAATACCTAATGATGTCTCTACAAGTTTCCTTGAAGAAAAAACGTTAATGAATGTGGAAGAGAGAAAAACATTTTGTCCTAGGTTTGAAAGATTAAACTAATGTCCTAATGAATTGGAATATGAAATTAAAGTCATAGTAAAGATAAAAATAGATACACAAAGTACAAAAAAAATCAGTTAGAGACAGAAAAATAAATATGTACAATATATACGAATACAGGAGTACATGTGTAAAGTTTACGTTTGAAAATTTAAATCTCTTAGGAAAGGTGCAGCACAAGGACGTAATTCTTTATCCTCCTGTAGAATTTAACCCGCGGGAAGGCGCGTGGGGTGTATTATACCCCACCCCTACAAAATAGTGGAATATTCCCAACTTGTGAAACCGCAATTTTGTGCCCCTTTCAGTAGCTGAGTTTCTAGTAGTGTATGACCTTCAGATCCGGTTTACTGTTGCATATGTGTTTCCGAAAAAGATTTATTGGCATTTGTTGGAACTGGGGTATGACACACCCCACGCGCCTGTCCACGTAAGTGTTTTCCTCACGGAATACTTATTTCAGAAATTAAATTCTAGAGTATAACAATAAGTATTTCTACTCGCAAGGGATTTTAAAGTAGCTAAAATTATATTTTTAAAGATTTTTTTGTGCATTATGGCAAAAAGAATGAGTCCCTATGAATTAGAGAGGCAACGGCTGCGAGATTTATTAGAAACTGTTGAAAGTGATGAAGATTGCATTTCGGAAATTGAAAGTGATACTGACATTGAAATATTTAGTGAACATAATACAGATACAGAAGAAGATGATGAACTGGATAATACTAAAGATGATGATGATTCTGATGATTTTGTTGGAAAAGATGGAAAAACGGTGTGGAAAAAAAAGAAATTTAGGCAAAATGTAAGAGTTCGTTCGCATAATATTATGACTCATCTTCCAGGACCTGTAAGAGAAGCCAGAAATGTTACTGATCCCTTTAGTAGTTGGAATATTCTTATTGATAATAGTATATTGTCAATAATTGTAGAATGTACGAATTTATATATTTCTGAGATAGTTTTACATTATAAACGTGAAAGAGATGCAAAACCTACTGACGTGGTCGAGATAAAAGCAGTTATAGGACTTTTATATTTATGTGGTCTTCACAAGTCATCGCATCTCAACGTAAAGGACCTTTGGGCTACTGACGGTACAGGTATTGAAATTTTTCACACAACAATGCCCTATAAGCGATTTTTATTTCTTTTACGTTGCATGCGTTTCGACAAATTGCTAGACAGGCCACAGAGAAAACTCTTTGATAAATTAGCCGCAATTAGAGATTTCTTTGAAAAATTTATTTCAAATTGCAAAGATTCTTATAATTTAGGTGAGTACGTCACTATTGACGAGAAACTTGAACCCTTTCGGGGCCGATGTGGGTTCCGGCAATATATGCCGAACAAACCAGCAAAATACGGAATCAAGATTTTTGCACTGGTAGACTCAAGAACTTTTTATACTTCTAATATGGAAATATACTGCGGTACACAGCCAGATGGTCCCTTCAAGGTCAGTACTAGTCCATCTGACGTTGTGAAAAGATTAATTCAACCACTGCATAAATCTAGCAGAAACATTACTACAGATAACTGGTATACGAGTTACCCACTAGCTGCGGATCTTCTAAAAGAAAAGCTGACACTTGTAGGAACAATGCGGAAAAACAAAAGGGAAATTCCTCCTACTTTTGTTACTTCTAAGGGAAGGGAAATATTTTCTACACTTTTTGGTTTTGAAAAAGATAAAACATTAATTTCTTATGTTCCTAAAAAAGGAAAAACTGTTCTTATGCTTTCAACATTACATAACGATGATGCTATAGATGATACTACTGGAGAAAAGAAAAAGCCAGAAATGATATGTTTTTATAATATGACTAAGGGAGCAGTGGATACGGTAGACGAAATGGCAGCAAGTTATTCAGTTGCCAGAATAACAAGGAGATGGCCAATGGTAATTTTTTTTTCTGCTCTGAATATTGCTGCAATAAATGCTCGAATCATATTGCTTTCAACTGCTAATCCACCAACCAGATATAGAAGCAGACGCCTGTTTTTGAAGGACTTAGCATTAGAACTAATTAAAAATCGTATTGAACAAAGATCAGATATTAATACGTTAGCGAGAAATTTACGTACGGCGTGCAAAAGAAGAGCAGAAGTTTCTACGAATAATTCAAACGAATCTATGAAATTCGAAATAACTAAATATAAAAGATGTGGTGAATGTCCTCGAGCTAAGGATAGAAAAACTCGAATGAGATGTATAAAATGTGAAATCTTTCTTTGCCAAGAACATATTAATGTATTATGTTCAAAGTGTAACCAGATAAAATAAGCATTGTGCATTAGAGATGCAACAAAACTTAAAGGTATGATGTCTGTTTTGTTATTATTTTCATTTATTTTTATTTTAACTCTATAAGCTTAATATTGGAAATTAATTTTTGGTAACCTAAGGTTTATTCACGTATAATAAATAAGAAAACTGATTTAAAACTAAATAAAACCTTTTTTTAATCTTATTTTAAATATTGGGGTATGTGAAACCCCACGCGCCCGCTCAAGTAACTTTTCTTGGTGCGCCTTCCGCCGGGTTAATAATCAGACAACTTAAGATTCATGAGGTGGTTACAAGTAGTAGCTTTTCTGTAGATATTGCTATTGACTTTGTTGAGAAACTTATCAGTAGTTTCAGTATTGAGGTCCTCGTGAAATCTTTGATTGCGCACATAGAAGTGCGCGTTAGTAATGACGCGCAGATATTTATTTTGCACTTGTTGGAGTCTGAGCAACATTTTTGTCATTTTTGGTAAGAGTAGTCTAAGTCGTGAAGCGCAGGTAAGAACTGGAAGCGCAATTGAGATATAAATGAGATGTTTCTATATTAAGTCTAATTTGAAATAATTGTTACTAACTGGGAAAAGACAGTTGATTGCATTTGTTGCTTTATTCGTAACATTGTCGATGTGATCCTATAGAGACATTAGGTTATTTCGAAGCAAAAGTGATGAAAAATGAGAAAAGCCCTGGCTGGGACTCTAACAACGGTCCTCTCGTATACGTGCCGAGGTGATGACCACTATACCAAGAAGGCGGGGAAAACACCTTAAATACTCCCCCTTTTAAAAAGCAACTGGGGATTAGAGAACCCAGTTGCCAAATCCTGGAGGTGGAGAATCACCATCCACCCTTTTTTGTGTTCAGGCGCCACTGTAGAGTTATTAGGTATTTTTTGAAAGCAGGAGAGATGTCGAAAATGAGCAATACCCTCGCCGGGACTCGAACCACGGACCTCTCGAATACGCGCCGAGCGTGCTAACCACTACACCACGAAGGCATGCCAAGACGACGGGAGAAATACCTTATTATCCTTCCATTTAAGTTTGTTATTGAAAGTGATACTCAGATATTGGGCTCTGTGAATTTTTGGAATAATTTCATTAAAAAGAGTCAGGTATTTATTATGTAAAACACTTATGGGCTTTTTACGAATAATGAACAACTGAGATTCATGGTCATTGATGGATATTTTCTATTTTGGGCACCAGTCTTCAATTATTGGTATTAACTGCTGGAACTTTCGGATCTCGTGATTTGCATTTGCTGATTTGATTGCCAAGGCATCAGCATAACAGCGCATCAAATAAATTTGTACAATTTACTGGTTACGGAAAGTCCATCACGTAAAATAAGTTGTGGGGTTTTACTATTTAATTCTAAAATTCTAACTTAGAACCCCACGAACACTGACAAGCGAATAATCGCTTATATGTGTGAACAGAACAAGTAAGACTTAAAAACTTTATTTTTCAGTATGTTTACAATCAGTTCCTACTTGGAACTTTACACAAAGCCTCCACTCGGGCTTGAACTTAAAATAATAATAATTTAAACTAAACTAGCTTAACTAAACTATTTGAAAGGTATATCCGAAACTATCAGAGATCTAACTAGTTGGCCCCTGAGTATTAATTAAATCGGCGAAGCCAAGCAAGGGCCTAAGATATGGCCGAGCGTAGTAACAGCTAAGAGAGACGTAGCCAAAAGGCAAACGCGCGCTAGTCAGGGAATCACACTCTCTTTCGAAGTCGGTGAAGCAACGACTTAAATAGTACTCCTTCTCATTTGCATTAACGGCGTTTCTGAATTACATTCTGGCAGGAAATTGTAAGATGAAATTAGAATAAGATAGGAAAGATACAAAACTTAAAATAACTGTTAATAAACTTAGGATAAACCTTACAAAGTAGAGGATAGGGTCTAAGATTTCCAGCTTTGATTTCTCGTAAATCTGATTGTGCTTTAACCAATAGTAACTGTAAATGTCCTATTTGCAAAGAAGGACATAATGTTCTTTCTCTATGGAAAATCAGGTGTATTAATTTGTAAATTAGTCCCTCATGTCGGACGCAGTCGAATGCTTTCCCCTCGTCCAGTATGAGCAAGGCAACGTTTTGACGATTGAGAAAAGCGGCGCTAGCAAACTCAACAAGTCTTACTAATTGTTTAGGAGTAGAAAGATTTTGTTGGAAGCCTAAAACTGTTCAGGTGGAAGAAGCTCAATGTGTGGTTTAATGATACACAGGATGATTCTTTCAAAAATTTTTCCTAAGCCTGACAATAGGCTGACTGGCCTATAACCATCTGGCCTGGTTATGCCTTTTTCAGGTTTAGGTAAAATGATGATTTTCGCACATTTCTTTTCTTCGAAGAAGTAAGAAATATTCAGACTGGCATTAATTATAATAGTAAATTTGGCAATAACATTTTTTGGTATATTTTTGATTGAAATATTAGAAATATTGTCAAAGCCTGGTGATTTTCGAATTTTTAATCTTTTAATGATATTGGTAATTTCGTTAGGGGTTGTAAAAGTTAGTTCTGATTTTCACAGAAGAAGCATTTAACCAGTTCTTTGCAAATTAACAGACTTCGTTTACAAACTTAATATCACAAGGTGAAGCATTTGGAATAAATCGTTTTTCAAGGCTGCTACTTTTCCGTCATGTGATAATGTTGCTTTGTTATTCATGTAAATGGATCTATTACATGTATAGGTTCTTTATAGCATTCTAAATACTATATTAATAAACCATCAGTGGTATCAAGACTCGGAATTTTGTTTTCTCATTTTTCATTTCTATAGTCTTTAATATTTTTAATTTGCTTCTTGAGTCTGTTGATAAAATGTCATTATTTTCTGGTCACTTTCTTTCCGACACTCTTTATATGCCCTCCAGTGCTAGTGCTGTCACCTGCTTCCTGTGACTGGTTATTTCAGGATGACGCCGAAAGTAGTCGGTGACACATTAACGCGATTTAGTAACCGACATCTCTACAGTAAGTTGAAATGTCGTCAAATATCTCAAACTGCGAAATTTAACATCTCGGTCAGTTCATGTCGTATCGGAGTTTTGATTTTTACCTCGCATAATGCGTATAAAATAAAAAGTTAGATTTCGTAATATTTACAAGATTATGTTTTTAAAAAATAAAAATACAAAAACATGAATATGTGTCATTTAAAACATTTCTAAGTTATATGTCTGCGATCAGCAGTTACGAAACCAAAGGCAGGGAAAAGACTTTTCTGGACAATGTGTACATAATGTTCTTTATGACGCTTGTGAACGAAAAATTTTGAAGAGTTGCTACAATAAAGACATTTGCTGTGAAAATTTATGCACAATCACATATTTGTGAGAGAAAAATTAACCTAAATGAAAATAACACACGGAACTTTTGATAAACTGATCTCTCGCCTAAATTGAGGTTTTTAATATAGAGATAGCAACATACTTTGTTTGAGTAGTTTGTTTGTATTAAATTATTTCCTTTGTTATAATGACAATCGACAGACGTTATCAATGTTTAACAGATAAATAAATTCACATAAATGATTTGTTTTGCAAGTGATAGTAAACAGATGTTTTTAAGAATGGGTTCAATTGTTATGCTATAATGAGGTAAGAAATTTATTCCGAGTACCGATGAAACTTACTTGAAAACAAGCACACATACTCATATGTTATTTTGCTTTCGAAGTTGCAACTAGATACATTAGTAGGAATGTGCTAAATCCGTAAAGCATGCAAATATATAGACACTAATACGTAAGTCTTTACCCGGGCTTTGTTTTTGCTACTAATGACATAGACATCCTATTATAAAAGTGCTTTGACAATATTATGTATTCTAACATTGTATACGGTATCCCGGTTCCTATACTTGTATTTAGGAATATTTTATATTCATTACATAAAACAGTATACACAAAGGTCCACGACAAAAATTTACCGAAATATTTAATTTTGCAGTCTGTACTTTTTGACTTCATTTTCGACTGTCCTTGAGGTGTTAGTTTGGTTTAGTTGATTATGACAAAGCACACTAGAGCTATGTTCCTAAGGGAAGGGATGCCTTCGTGAAGGATTTTCTAAGGGAAACTGGCTCGTATATATGTTATACACGGGAAAATCCACATCGGAACTACCAGTGGTTATCGATTTTACCGTCTTAATTATGGTGGGCATCTTGGCCTTCAGGAGTCGGTTAATGAATATATTAAAATAATTCGAGGTTATTTCTTTTCTTTGTATGACATTCATTGATATTTTGTGATTTACTAATATGTAACATAATTTATAATCTTGTTACAAGAGGAAAGTCGAAAGAAATTTCACACAATTAATATATAAATTTCAAACGTAAAAATATCTCATTACTACTCTTATGAAGTTTTGCTACTTTAGAACCATAATTTAACAATCACATAGAAAAATTAATTAAATTAAAATTATTTTTAATTAATGCAAATAATGTTACGATTTGTCTCTGTCTTAATACTTAATCTCGCCAGTATTTCCTAGAACACGAATTATAGAAGATTCTATGAACAAGTTCTCCTTCTGTAAAGCGTTATATTGGTCAATACGTTTCACTGCAATCTGCAAAGAAATGATCTTTGCATAATCTAATAACACCAGACAAAATTTTTTTAAAGCGATGTTTTATTTTTAGCTGCATATTAATACAAACATTTCGTTGTGCAAATTGTGTATGGCTCCCGAGGGCGATTTCAAAATTTGAAATAAAATGTGTCGGTCAATATCTGTAGAATCGGAATCACACGTTTTCTATTCTATTTTTTACTAGCGGGAAAGTCCGCCAGATGACCGGCCCGCAGCCAAAGTAAAATTTACAAGTTCCATGTACGCCAGAAAAGAAAATGCGTAAAAATATTTCATTAATGAATGAAATCAGTTCAGTCTTTCCAACCAACAACCAATTCATAAACAAATTTTTGTTGCCGGATAAAGAAACACAAACTTTTATCACTTCAGGTTAATACGTACGACATCATGATTTTAATGTAGTTAAAAATTAAAATCTGGAAACTTTCAGACTTTACATTACCCCCAAAGGGTCGCTTGTTTAACGTCTTGTGTGCTACCTTTATTTATTAAATATCATGTTCTTTGCACTTTAACCACAAAATTCAATTATACAACAATATCACAAAATATTTAAAAAAGTATACCTTTAGAATTTCTGATACACAGTCTCGCGCACTGGAGATAATTTTTTCCCGTAGAAGGTTACCATTGCTCCCTTTGAAATCTTTCAGTTTATTAATCAAAAACTCATAAATGCTTTACAAAATATGAAATAGATAATAAAACAAATTCCAAATTCCAAATTTGGGCTTCTAGATGCCCATATTCAAGTGGAGACATACGCTATTCAAAATTTGAATAGCATACTTTGTTTGAGTAGTTTTGGCCCTAGGTACAGCTGTTTTGTCACAATGCGAGAAACGTGCATACGTTTACGCAGATTCTTCATTATTTAATTTCTTTAAATATAATACAGGGCTCTAATATTTGGTGGCAACAATTTGAAAAGCGATTCGTCGTTTACAGTGAATCAACGCGAAATACCAAAACGAAATTAATAGCCCTTCTGGGCTAATGCCCTTTGGGGTAATAAGAACTTTTTCTCAATATCAATAAAATACCGTGTCAGTTATTCTAACCCAGAACAAAAAAGTTGCCAACAGCAGTTATTTATTTAAAATGGTGTTATTAACCAAATATTTTCGATATTCAATGACGTCACATGCAATCGCGTGCTTTCTTCAGCGTCGGAATGTGACCTTAGATAATAAAATGCATTTAATGCTTGGCATTAAATACATACATGCATTTTAATTTTAGTAAAATGTATCTAACACTATTTTTATTTCAGATTTTCTAAAACTTACAAATTTTTTATTAAGAAACACAACGATTTGAAAGCGAGCAGTGGAAATATTTTTCGAAAAAAAAGCAGATTTTTATCTATAGCGCTCGAGACTCTTGCCACTAGGAAAGATGAGTGCGAAAATTGGCGGTTTAAGAGTTTTTAATTAATGTCTAGGCTAATTAAAGTTCGTACGGAGATGAGAATGGTTGAAGTGGTTTGCCACGAATTTGTCGAATGCGGGGGCACCTCTCTCGAAACTGAATTCCCCGCCGTTTCCGACATAATACAACAAAAAGACGCGCACTGAGTGTACCAGTTTCCTGGGTGGGTATGCTTTATAATGATGCATTATGCCTCTTTATTTATTTATTTATTTATTTATTAAGTATATAACGATTGCGGAAATAAACGCCAGGTAGAAACTTTCGTAGAGTGGTACATAAAAAACAATCTGAATTGCGGAAGAAAGAAGAATGTCTTTATTATTTTTCTTAACTACTTGATCAAAATATTAGACATAATGACCACTTTAGTACTTTTTTATTATATTTAATACTTTCTTAAACGTTTAGTGCTCCAGTACGCTCGCTAACAAATCTATTAGTTGCATCCTTCCAAGTAATAATTACAAAAATAACACGATTGTGTTATATATTAATACTGTTACGGATTTCATATTTATTTGGCTATTTATTTAGAACTGTAATTAAATTTGCCATATATTTCCCGTGCAACGCAGACGATTTTTGAAGAGAAAGCTACGATGGAAAAACAAAAATAAAATCGGGCGTGCATTTAATATTTAATAAATAAATATCTCATAATTACTGTTGCCATCCAGAAAAATCTAGAAAAATCGAGATAGTTCTACTGATAATTAAAAAGCTTATAAAAGTCGAATTGAAACACCTCATCTCAGTTGTTGTTGTAGTTGTAGCTGTTTAAAGCGAACTGCTGTTTGTTTACTTAATGCTGTAGGGATTTCGCTGTGAGACAGAATTAGTTTATCTGTTTTAAAGTGAATAATTCTGTTTATTGTGATATTGTGCGAAGATCTGTGAAGAAATATTTCAGCATTTTGATTTATTTCTTGTGGACAGAATAAATTTTTGTTAACTTTTTAACGACTTGTGCATTCAATCCATAACGAACCCGTACGCACGCAAGAATACGTAGGACATATGAATTAACACTTCAGCATGAATGCAGTAAAAGTTTGCGTTTAATTAATATTTATTATTTCAAACGGGTGTTAGTCCAGGAGGGCTATTAGTCTCGAAACGGCATTTTGCGTCGAATTACTATAAACGGCTCTACCACTTTTCAAATTGTTGCCACCAAATATTATCGCCCTGTATCATACATAATGAAATTAATTAACGACGAATCTCTGTGAATATATGTATGTTTCGCGCATTGTGAAAAAAACAACGATACCTAGAGCCATCAAATTTTGAATAACGTAGTCCTCCACGCGAACATGTGAACCTGAAAGCCCGAATTTCTACTTTCTAATTTTATATTTCATATTTTGTAAACCTGTAATGAATTTTTGATTAAGAAATTCAAAGAGTTCAAAGAGAACAGTGCTGTGCGGAATAAAATATTTTTACTGCCAGCGCATGAGATTGTCTATCGGAAATTCTAAAGATATACTGTTTAGCCAAAATGCTTTTGAAACGTGTATGTATGTGAAAAGAAAAAAAAGAACGCCCTTTTGAGCGTAATATAAAATGTGAAAGCCTTCAGATTTTTTAAATGGTATTTAACAACATTCAAAGCAACCATTGTTCTTAATTTCCAAAATTGGCAATCTCAATCACCTAATCTGTAATGTTCAAATTTCAGATGTCGGCAAAGGCCTATGCGATGGCAACTTTCTTTGTAAGGGAAACGGAGTTGTATCCTTGCGTTTGGCAAATATACAAAATGTCCACACATCCAGCCCTTTCGCCGGAATTTGAACGCAGGTCAAACTACACATGTACACTGCGAAAAAAAAGAAAGGACAGTTCTATATCTCCCGTTCTACTGGGCCGATTGACAAAATTCAAATTGCATTTTTCATGTCTCGAAATTGCGGGTTAGGATATATATTAGATTTATATACAGCATCATTCTAACATAGGTATTTTGACACAAAATCGGACTTTTTCTGAAATGACATGCCAATTGTTTTCCGTATTTCGATTCTACGACTCAAATTATGCCAGACTACCAAATTTTGTAAAAATCGCAAGAGTAGTTTTTAAAAAATGAGCTCTCAAAATTTTAGCTCCTCGATGTTAAATGAATTTGATATATATTTATTAATATCTCTTTTTTTATTAAAATTAGTCGATTCCTTCTCGCACGTTTCGAAATTTAGGTTCATTCCAAATAAAATCTGTCCATTTTTTATGATTTATTTTTTTAATTTATGTTTTAAATAATTTTTATAAATTTTTCGTAAAAAATTTTGATTTATAATGTAAAACCATTACCATCATTTTAAAATAGATGTATTTCTAAGCATATCTTCAAAAAAATTAGAGTTTTTTATTCAAAATTTCCTAAGATATACGTGAATTTATATATCTGCGAGCTTTGAAATTTCGCACGTTCCTTAAAAGCCATAATAACACAAATATGGTTTACGCACTTTGTTAAAATTATTTAAAAGTATACATGATAAACTTTTTCCCTCTCATTTGCAAAAAAAAATGAAAATGAAAATAGGCTGCTATAAATTAAGAAGTTCGCCAAGTAAATTATTCTTCGAGAAAACTGAAAAAAAAAAAAAAAAAAAAGCCAAGACAAATTTTCGAATTTCTCCGTACATTTCGCACCAAATTTTACAAAATTGAATATTTAGGCATAATTTGAGTCGTAGAATCGAAATATGGAAAACAGTTGGCTGGCATATAATTTCAGAATAAGTCTCATTTTGTGTCAAAATACCTATACTAGAATGATACTGTATATAAATCTAATATATATGCTAAGTCGCGCATTCGAGATATGAAAAACGCATTTTGAGTTTTGTCGATCGACAGTAGAACAGGAGATATAGAACTGTCACCCCCCTTTTTTCGCAGTGTACAACGGCTTTACTACTCGGCCATTGGTGGGGAAATAATTAAATAATAAATAAAAACAAGGAAATGTTATTTTTTAAACTAGCAATACTATAGAAAACATGTGAATTTTAATGTAATAATATTAGGCAAAGCTTCATTATCCCTCTCTCATTCGCCAGTAACAACTAAAGATTATTTACAGCAGCGAGAGTGAAAGAAATCTATTACAAACTCTTTTGAGGAAGGATTTCTTTTCTTCAGCAACATATCTTACTATTACTTCAGAATTCACTAATTTATTAAAACATGGTAAAATTAATGTTAGGTACTTCCAGTGGTTTTATTGTAAGTAAGAATATATACCGGGTGCTCCATAAGTAACATAAAAATTAGAAATTCAGTAATTCGAAAACTGCAGCTTTCACTGCTACGGTTTTCACAGAAATTAGCACGAATTTTTTTTCTTATTAATAAAATATTTTATTACCAGAATAGTTACATTTTTCACCGACAAGTTTAGCTAGTTACATCAGAAGTTCATGCAATGGCGTAGCATCACACCCGTCGCAGCTAGGATTAGAAATGTTCAGTATAATGGCTGTCAGGAGAATGGTCGTCAAATGTGCCGAGAGACTCTGCACAACATCTAAGTGGGTTCAGTTTATAAGATGGCGAATAATGTTGGGCGAACTCTGCACACGTGTGACTTTAAGTAAAAATGTATTTATTTTGGAAATGAATATTTTTGCAACTAAAAAAATTCTCTCTTTTTCTGCGCATTTTTTGTGAAAACTGCGTCTCGCTATTGTCTATATCTTCCAAACTATTGATTTTTTACTTTTTCTGTTACCTTTCCATTACCTTGAATAATGTTACAAATTTTGTATTTAGTTAGATATTTTAAATAGAATTATAATTTAAATTGTTATATTTCCCCGAGCAATGCAACGCGTGACATGTTTTAAGAGAAATTCACGCCGGAAAAATAAAAATACAAGAGCACGTGCATTTAACATTAAATAAACGTTTACCTCCGTAATTGATATTTAATTTAAATAAATGTAATTGACTAGCCGTAACCGTAATTCTACTCTTTTTGTTTTCCAAAAATTGCTAGAACTCTCTCGCGCGGCTGATTTAAAAAGCTATAAAAGCTGAAAAGATATATCTCAGCTCAGTAGCTGTTTATTAGTTGTTGTTTACTTAGCAGCGATAATTTTTGTTCATCGGATTAGCTTTCGCTGAGCTTTGGATTGCGTTCTATTTAACGTTTTAGTAGTTTAAAATATAGCTACTGTTTATATTGGGTGATAATGTGATATTGTACATTGTGTTATATTGGGTGATAATGTGATATTGAGGAATAATCCAGCGTTTTTTTTTTTACATTTCGTGTGGTTAGAATAAATTTTATTGACTTTTCATGGAACTTGTGCACTCAGTATATCACGAACCCGTACGCACATAACAGTAATTAGCAGATTGAATAAATGAAGTATGTAAACTCCATATCAGATAACTATCAATGTCAATACGTAAACGGAAGAATTAAGTAACTAAATGCGTATATTTCATGAATAACTATAGTGTGCCTGTCATACTTCGGTTCATATTTATCAGACATATGTTAATTTAGCAGTTTGATGTTAAGATCACATATAGTAATAATCGTAAGTATAAAACAAATCGTGAAAGGAAAACTATATCATAAAAGAAAACGAAAATGATTATATCGCAGAACAAAACAAAAACGAATTTAGAAAAAAAAATTAATTGCCTTTCATGCATATAGTAGTACGAAATAATTTTGTAGGGTGGCCGTCTTGAGTGTCGTCTTAATAAATCTGGATGTCTGTAGATCCGCTGTATCCCTGTGTTGACGAATACTGTAACAGTTACAAGTAACAGCAGGTAAATATAACTTGATACAGTTGGTAATTTATGTTAATATATAAATTCATTCGATTCATCTCATTGTTGTTTGTTTATTGTTGTAATATTGTGTATAGTTTTTTTTAGATACTTGGTTAAAATTTGTTCTTAAGGTTATAGTTTTAAGGTGTATTTTGTACTTTTGTATAATTAAATTTGTAGCAACATGTTTTATATAAGCGCTTATTTTTTATATAGAACAGTACGTTTTGTAATTCGCAATCTAACAACTTTTAAATTGTGAAATTAGCTCAGCTAAAACTTGTATATAAGCAAAACCCTGCTAGTGAAAAAAAAATGGCAACAATTGTTGTCTCCAACCTGGCGACTTTTCGGAAGTTTCAAGAAACGCTTTTTGAAGCTGTAGGAGCAATTTTTCCCGAAGCTTCCGGAATGACTGTCAACGCTATACGACTCTAATGGTCAGTAATCAGTCAGTTGTTAGTCAGTTTAATTGATTTCAAAGAGATTCCTTTTCAAAAAGGTATAGCTGAATTGCGTTTTAGAGTTTACTATGTTAGTAATACAGGTAATTTATGTATTTCTGGTAAGGAAGATTTGCCTAATATCTGCGTTGCATTTGAGCTTTTGACAGCTATTTATTTGATGTGCTTCATTATTAATTTAAATAAACTCTCAGTTTTTCTTGTCCATCTGGGGTGGCTGTTTAAGAAACATACCGGCAAACAATGGACTTTTCTGGGCTTACTTTAGCAATTTATGAAAAAGAGTAGATAACTCTACCGACATTTTCAAAATACATCATTTAAACATCTTTAACTGTGGTATTAATCACGGTAGCCCAACGACTCCCGAGGGAATGCTAACAGCCCATCACAGAAGGGTTTTCCCCGGCGAAAATCACGAAAGATCAGGCATAACAAGTTCCTAAACAACTGTTTGGAAAGCTCAGAAATTATTTTGAGGTAATTAGAGCCCACAAATCTACGGAGAAGGATTTCTGGCTCTTGCTGTGCCGCTGAAACATTTGACTAATTAATTCCTCAGCGAGTTTCCTGTTTCTAATCACATATTAACTGGAGTCGCATTCGAACTCGTCATTAATTAATCAGTCAGGCGCGCCCGTCCTTATGTTAACTTTCCTATTCTTCTAATAGGAGAATATAAATTTTTGGAAACGTAGGAAAATCACGCAGAGTGTTTCCTAGGTATTTGGAAGTGATTTTAAACCGGAATGTTGCAGCCAGCATTGACTGTTATAATCATAGTTACTAAACTTACTCCTTGAAGGGGAGAAAAATAAAATAAATTTGATTTTCAAACTTTTAGTTTCGAAATATCATTGCTTGAAAATAGACTGAAATAATTCGTTAATATTCAATAATTCATCGGTCATATTCCCCCCCCCCCCATTAATAGATTTTCTATTAAGCTAGAAAATTAACAATAGGAATAGTCACAATTCACACATGAGGTGAGTTAAAAAAGTTCCAAATATTTATCTGTATATGGAATACAAGAGGTACTTGATTGCTAAGCAACTTGACACCTGAACAAATAATATACCAAAATAAATTACTAGAGTTTTGAAATTTGGCTACTCATTTCAATTATATCTTTTCGCAAAACTGACAACAGATAATCATTTTTTAAGAGAAGAGATTTATTAAATGCGGCAAATTCAGCTTTTGAAAAGCAAAATAATACGCATAATAATATTATTAATATTATTTTCTATTGTTTTTTAATGTTGATGGCGCTATTTTTTCAAACAGTGGAATGTCTTTTAACTTAATGCATTCATCAAGAATGGTCAATGCTCTGATCATTTACATTTCTCATCACCGACAGCGTTTGCCCAACGCGCACCACAGGGGGTGACTAATTTTACACTCTCGAGAACCGGGAAGTTCCGTCGCAGTTTTGATAAAGAACATCACGAAGGATGCATACGAGAGTCTCCTGCAAATCTTCCCACTGTCCTGATTGTTATAGCGGTTAGATTCGCTGACTGCTATATTGATGGGCCCAAATTCAAATATCGGTGAAAACATGGCTGTTTGTAAGTGTATAGTGTCTGTGCGGCTTGCAGGCACACAAAATATTGTCAGACCAAAAGTTCTCTGGAGTGATTTTGTGCTAGGGTAAGATTTGTCAGAGACCCTCAGACTGTCTTCCGGGATGCTCCCCTCTATGAAAACTGGGATGGAGCTGCACAAGTAGCGCGGTAAGACTATACACATGCGAGAGATGGTAGAATTCAGTCGTCCCGCTCACTTGCAGATATACTTTTCTTTCTCTACCACCAAATCGCTCAAGATGCTCACCAGTGTTTTAAAGTACCTTCATGCCGCAAAGACACTATACAACATTCTTACAAACATTCCAGACATGCGTTCTCAGGGATTCGAGACCGGGCGCATATAAGCAAACTGTACACTCCTAGGAAAACCGTTTGAAATCATCCAATGAAAGCCAAATAAGCGTCCGTACTAACTCTTCATACAATGATGATGTCACACAGCTGGAAGTTTGTTTACATTCTGCTTCTGTCTGAGATAGATTTATAAACCTTATCCATGCATATTTTTTTTCATTGCGAAATCTGTTTATTTTTTAGTGTAATATATATGATGTAGACTGAGTAATACCCTCAAATATTATCGTTGATAATATGTCTATTTATAAATACATTCAATTCTGTCAATCACACAATTTGGATCTAATTGTATTTAAGTTAAATATCATATTCATAAAAGACATCAGCTATATTTTCTCTATTCCTTAAATTCAATACCAAAACTATCAAATAACATTATTATCTGAATTTGTGAATAAATGAAACTAACAACAGTAATGAAAAAAGACGTCTACTGAGTGTCAAAAAGTAAAAAATATGAGAAGCGTTTTACTAATGAATGCTAAGTCAACTTCATTAATTACAGTATGCACTAGTATTAATACACATTGTGCATACTCACTAAAGTAAGTAAATAGAATTTTCATTACGCATCTCTATACATTTAACTCATTATATGACATATATGACAAACATTTAATGCATTATACATTTTTAAAAAAAGATTTAAAATGCGATCGTATAACTAGTATTAAGTAACTAACATTTTCCACTTAAGAGGTAACCCAATACTTTTCTTCTCTTTCATGCAGCTTAAACTGCTGGCCATTCAACAGTGTAACACCATGCAGAATGCTTGAGAACTTGCATCATATGTACACTGCGATGGAATATGCAAATGATTACGATTTCAGAGTACATCGTGGGCGACTGCAGCGCTCCTTATAATCCGTATGTAAAAGAAGGAAAGACAGGCGTTTTGAATAACGTGAATTAATCTTTCGTGAAATGTTTTTCGCTGTTTCAGTATGCCTCGTAGAAAAAACACGAGCATCATTCGAATACGTTTCTGAGTTTGACCGAGGCAGAATCATTGCTTACAGAGACAGCGGATTACCTTTCGGGAAATCGGTCATCGTGCCAGACGTAGCCAAGAAACTGTTATGCGAATATGGAATCAGTGGATACAAGAGGAAACGACTGACGAACACGAGCAATGCAATCTCGTTGTATGAGAACAACGAGAAACACAGGCAGATTGTGCGTATAGCACTGGTAAAACGAGCTGTCACATCCGCAACCATAACACAACGAATGCACTTTGTAGTATAATAGTTGGCGTCTGCACCAGCAATTCGATGTCGTTTACAGTACAATGGACTGCCCGCTAGACGTCCATTGCTTCCCTCACCTTTAAACCAAAGGCGTGCGCATTTGTAATGGTGCACTGAACGAGAGAGATGGACATCCGAACATGACACTGTGTTTTAGAACGATTCCCGTTTCTCTTTGCAACAATGGTCGGATTAGAGCTTGGAGACACCGTGGAGAGAAGTTGCTCGATTGCTGTGTTATTTATCGTCATACTGGTCCTCCACATAATGTCATACTGGTGTGGGATGATAATGGATTCCCCTCTCGCACTAATGCACATTATCGGTACACTAACCAGTCAACGCTATATCTCAGGTTTTACAGCCTGTTTTCCTTCCTTAGGGCTTGCCTCAGGCCACATTTCGACAAAGCAGTGGGCGATCACAGGAAATGTTCTTGTTATCCACAATACTGCACTAAAACTTTGGTCTGCCCGTTCTCCAAATCTATCCCCCATCGAACATGTCTGGTTAATGACTGGAGAACGTCTAGCCGGGCATACCGCACCCGCGGGTACACCAGGTGAATTTCGATAGGTGTGAAGACAGCCTAGGCTGCCATTCCCCACCAACACATCGAAAGCCTATTTCACTCAATGCCGCGGTGTGTAACAGTGGTTATTGACAAACGTGGAGGCAATACTCATAACGGATTTTCTACTCTTCCTCACCTCAAAGAAAGATGTATTTCACATCAGTTAGCACTGTTATTGTTACTATGTGTAATTTCTTAAATAAATCTGGCTTTGGTATTTCTTGTCGTTCTTCGTGCTGCATTTTGGATGGGCGACAGTGTATAAGAGGATATTCGTATTAGCAAACCAATAGAAAATTTTTAACCTAATTATCTACTCCTACATTTATATTTAACATTATTATCAAATGTATACAAATATTATAATACTCGAGAATACGTATACGCCAATTTGCAATGAACTGGTAAGATATCCAGTCTTGTGAGCTAATTTCCAGCCTTGTAGCATCATCATGGTGGGCGGAGTTGCAATCCACACTCACTTTGACACTGGCTGATTTCGAGCAGTTGTTATAACAGTGTACAGTTTGCTTATATGCAACCCGGGATTACTGATACGGAAGTCAGCATTGCTAATCTCTGTACCGATCAAGGCAGCATTGTTCTTAATGTAAGAAATCGAATTTTGTATTATTGAAAATGAAGCATTTTCTTTATTAACATAATTTTTACAGTATATTATCCCATATCAAGTTTTGTTCAAAGAATACAATAGAGCTGTCTATTGCATTTAGTCAACTGGATATACATGATTTCAAGGATAATGTATCTCTCAGAGCAAAGTCCGTCTAGTGAGTTCGTGGTTATTTTAATTTTACTGTCTATTGAAGAAGAATGTTATATGATACGAAGATTAATCCGTATGAAAGACAGAATACACGACTGTTTTTGATCTGCTAGAATTTACTTAGAATGAAAGTTTCATAACATTTGCTCAAAATACACGAGTTATTATAACACTATAGCCCAAGACTAATTCACTTAAGGTTTGTTTATATGAACACGGCAAAGAACATGAAAACTATCTACGTGAAAGAAGGGATGCCTTCGTGGAGGTCTGACAAAGTGAAAATGTGTCGTATTTACATTAAAAATTTAGAAAGTACGAAAGCATTCATCTAACTCTTTGGCCGAGACTCGAACCCAAGAGAGTTTACTTATTTAAATACGCAAAACGCACGAAGGGTGTCTACCTAAAGAGAGAGATGCGTTCTTGAAGGACGTTTTCTAGAGAAAAGTGGCTCGCGTACATGTTACACATGGAGATAATCACGAAAGCACGACCATGCAGACAGCCCGTTTGCCAGAATTCGAACCGTGGACCAGACTAGCAGTATTCAGGGACTTCACCCTCGGCCGCTTGTGGGGCCCAGTGTTCAACAATATTAATTATTTGTCCACCGGTGAGCCGAAACTACCCCATGAAACAGTCATTATAGAACGTACCGGAGAATAAATGCCATATATTAGCGATTCTCAACCGGTGGTACGTTAGAGAAAAATAGGTGGTACGCAAAGGACCAAGGTGTTTTTAATTATTAAATTCAAAAATTAAACACCCAAACATTTTGTTTAAGTTTAGGCTGCTATCACACATCCGTTTGTTTCAGAAGAACAACTGTCTGGAACAATTTTTCTGCTTTGTCACAACAGCCAGTCACCACAGATATCTTTGGGACATGTAAGGGGGATATCTTTGGGACATGTCTACATGTAAAGGGGAAAGATATGCAGATATCTTTGGGACATGTAAGGGGGATATCTTTGGGACATGTCTACATGTAAAGGGGAAAGATATGCAGATATCTTTGGGACATGTCTACATGTAAAGGGGAAATTGGTTCTCCATTTCAAACAAACTGATAGGTGATTGGTTGAAAACGAGCAACTTGCAATTTTTTTCGAAAGGAAGGAAAAAAATCGCTCGTCTTTCTTTCAATAGTAAGCCAGACAGAAAAATTCTCCGAAACAGTTATTCGTATGAAACAAATGCATATGTGATATGGGCTCACTCGTAAATTTATGCGACCTGAGCTTTGTTCAAGGTCAATAGCCGCTCATAGACTTTAGCAAAATAACCCCTTTTTATTTTTACAAATATTCTTTTAGCCATAAACATAACAAATGATGTCAGTCATAAATGATGTTTTAAGAAGGAGGTTTTTATATTTAATAGGAAATCAAAATAAGTTCCTATAAAAAGATAATAGTATCTTATTAATTCCTTTAGAGTTGATCGATTAATTAGCATGTCTACATTTTATGCTCTCTTTCCGGGCTCATATTGCTCTATTTTCAATTAGAATCTTCTTCTTTTTAGTCCAAAGGGGCAATTTTCCCAGAAGGATTATTAATTTAGTTTTGGCATTCTGCTTTGATTCACCTCAAACGTTGTTTCACTTTTCAGATTGTTGCTACCAAACATTATGGCCCTGTATTACATTTAAAGAAATTAAATAATTATCGATTTCATATTTTGCAAAACTTTAACGAATTTTTGATTAACAAACTCAAGGATTTCAAAGCGAGTAATGGAAACGTTCTACGGAAAAAACCATTTTTATCTCCAGGGCACGAGACTGTGCATAGGAAATTCTAAAGATATGCTCATTTTAAATTTATTTTGCGATATTGCTCTTGAACTGAATTTTATGGTTTAAGTGCGAAGAACATGATGTTTAATAAATAAAGGTAACACACAAAATGTTAAAAAACGCCCCCTTTGGACGTAATTTAAAATCTGAAAGCCTTTCAGATTTTTTTGGGTAGTTATGATTTTGTTTTTTAGTCCAAAGGAGCGTTAGCTCAGAAGGCTATTAATTTTGTTTTGGCATTTTGCGTCGATTCACTGTAAATGTCCGTATCACTTCCCAAACTGTTGCCACCAAATATTATGTCCCCGTGTTATATTTAAAGAAATCAAACAATGAAGAATCTGCTTAAATGTATGTACATTTCTTGCATTGTGATAAAACAACGGTGCCTAGAGCCATCAAAGTTTGAAAAACGAAATCTTCCTTCGAATATGAGCATCAGGAAGCGCAAATTTGGACTTAGTTTTATATCAATTTCAAATTTTGTAAAACTTTAACGAATTTTTGATTAAGAAACTCAGCGATTTCAAAGAGAACACTGGCAACACTGTGCGAAAAAAAATTTATCTCCAGCTCGCGGGACTGTGTATCGGAAATTCTAAAGATATGCTCATTTTAAAATTATTTTGCGATATTGCTGTTGAATTGAATTTCATGGTTTAAGTGCAAAGAACATGATATTTGATAAATAAAGGTAACGCAGACAACATTAAAAAAACGCCTCTTTGGGCGTAATGTAACTCTGAAAGCTTTCAAAATTTTTGTTTCTTTTTTTTACCTCGATTTCCTGTCTCTAACAGCAGCTATTCTGTCTTCTTGTTGCTTTGTATTCCTTACTCTTTCTGCACGATTTGAGATTATAGTCGTTTGGTCTGAAGAACTTGTAATTTATTATACATTTAAATATTTGTGAAAAAAATTATAAAACAAACCTAGATTTTTCGAAATGGAAAATTGGCTAGGATTGACTGAGCGAAAAAATGATAATTCATAGGTGATAGATCCAGGACAATCTACTACCACTAATAATATTGAAAAGAAAAGAAAAATTGTTTATTGAAAATATAATGAAAGCCATTTCTCATTTCGGTTTACTTGGAATGGAGATGAAATGAATCCTCAACCTCAATGTGCTGTTTTGCGGTGAACTATTTATTATTCAATCAAAGTATGAAACCGTCCTTTCTTAAACGACGTCTTAAATCTAAGCATGCCAGTTTAAAGGATAAATCTAAAGAATATTTTAAGAGGAAATTATCAGTGTTCAAAAATAGTAAACAAGTAAATGAAAAGTGGGTTTTTTTTTTACTTCAAGTGAAAAAGCTTTGGAAGCTACTTACCTACTATGCATAAGAATTGCCAAGACGGATATTGTTCGTAGAACAGCCTTGGTTGCGCCAACTTGGCTTCTTTAAGGGTATGGGCGACATTTCATCATGCCAATGGAAGTAAATACTACAGAATAAATACTACAATAATAAATACTACAGTAATAAATACTAATTACTATACTACAATAATAAATACTAATTACTATACTACAATAATAAATACTACAGTAATAAATACTAATTACTATACTACATTAATAAATACTAATAATAAATACTACAGATAATAAAGATAATACTACAGATAATCCTTTAACAAGGGAAAAGTATTACGGCTTCTACCTTGAGGAAGTACGTCATCGAATGACAACCATTGCCTGCCATACCGCAATAAGCTGTTTCTCCCTTTAATTACTATACTACAATAATAAATACTAATACTAAATACTACAGATAATAAGTAATACTACAGGTAATCCCTTAGCAAGGGAAAAGTATTACGGCTGTCTCCCTAGAGGAAGTACGTCATCGAATGACAACTATTGGCTTGGCTGACATACCACAATAAGCTGTTTCTCCCTTTTTGGCGTCAAGGCTGTTCTCCGAACAATATCCGCCAAGACTGGGCAAGCTCACCTAGTATAGTATACCTTATATTACCAGCCGCTAAAGATGTCGTTTTTACATTATTCAATGAAAAAGAGGTTAATGAACTTAATAATATTCCATTATCGAATGATACAGTAAGTCGACGAATTCATAAAATGGCAAATTCCATAAAAAGAAATGTTATGGAACTTATTCAAAAAGTAAAACACAGTGAGGATTTCACATTGCAGTTGGATGAAAGTACTGATATAACGAACATTCATTTATTAGTTTACATGTTTCAAAGAAGATAAATGAATTGCAGAAGAGTATTTATTTTATGAATCTTTTCACGATAGAGCAACTGCAAATGAAATTGTCAAAATAATTGACTATTTTATGTCTTTGGAATAAGTGCATTGCTGTATGCAGTGACGGAGCTTTGGCTTTAACAGAAAAACATTCCGGTGTTATTTCTCAAATAAGGAAAGTCGCACCTGAAACTAAATTTACTCATTTCTCTATTCATCGTGAAGTTTTAGTTTCCAAAACAATCCCCAAAAACCTGAGAATCGTTCTGAATCAAGCTGTGAAAATTGTTAATTTCATTGAAAACCGAGCTTTAAATTCAAGAATATTTACCATTTTCTGCCAAGAGATGGGCAGTGAACATGAAAAGCTTTTGTTATATTTCGAAGTGAGGTGATTATTCAGAGGCAGAGTTTTAAATCTTCTTTATGAACTTTTAAGTCCTCTTTTTAATCAGAAATTCAAATTTGTCTATGCGATTCAAAATTTTAATTGTAAAAATGTTTACTTAGTGAATTATGGTTGGCTCGCTTAGAATATTTAGTTGATATTTTTTAAAAGTTAAATGAATTAAATTTAGGAATAAAATGTCATAGTGTTAATTTGTTTACCATTAGAGATAAAATAAATGCAATGATAAAAAACTTGAGCTAATTCTCAAAGAATTGTATTATAATATTTTAAGCTGTTTACCACTTATAGAAAGTTTTTTAACCGAAAATAATTTTAAAATAAAACACTAATTAGCATCCGATATTAAAAATCATTTTTTTTTTCATTGATAAGTAATTTCAACATGTATTTTGCCGAGGATTATGAAAATAAAAATTGGATTAGAAATCCATTTTGCTTTTCAAATGTACCTGAAACTGTCTCGTGAAGAACAACTGATAGAAATTTCCTGTAATCGAACTCTAACTGAAGATTTCAAAAATAACACACTAGTTGACTTTTGGCTGAACCGAAAAAAAAAGAATTTAAAGGCATTTCAAATAAAGCTATTAAATGTTTATTGCCTTTTTGCGCAACCTATATGTGTGAACATGGATTTTCCTCCATGTCATATTTGAAAAATAAATACAGAACAAAATTAAAATTGGATCCTAATTTGCAGTTAAAAGTAAGTGAAATGAGACCAGACATAACGAAATTCATCTCTCTTTAAACAGGCTCAAATTTCTCACTACATTTTATAATGAAAGTGTTATAACTTGAATTTTGATAATTAAAACGGTAATCAATTTTTAATCTAATATTTTTTACGTGTGCATATTTAACAGCCAATAGGTTGTGCAAATGGCAAAATATATTGCTTTAAATATTTCTATTGAGAAATTGAAAAATAATGATTGTAAAATGTAGTGGTGGTACTCAAGTTTTTCAGTTTTTGTTTAGATGGTACGCATTAGTGAAAAGGTTGAGAAACACTGCCATATATAAAGCAAATATTCGATCAAATTTAACAGCCAGGAATAGAAAACTACAAAATAGTTTATCTGATGATGAAACTGGCACTTTGAGTTTGCATAATTTAAGAAAAGATGAATTATATCTTAATCTATGCTTGAAGAAACAGAAACTTTTGCTGAAATCAATTTTTTATAATTCCATTTAAACAAAAATGAAAAAATGATTTATTTTGTCGATGAAACAGAAAAAAGAAATTAAATGTTTCTAAGTAACAAATCAAGTTTTTATGTAGAAAAAATTTTTAATCATTCATTTCCTCTTATAAAGGCTTAAAAAAGCATCAATAAAGAGAAAAATTATATATCATGACTCAATCCAGTCAAGAGGAACCTTAAGAACCACTATCAACGTCAAAAGGAACCTTAGGAACCACTATCAACGTCAAAAGGAACCTTAAAAACCACTATCAACATCAACATGAACTGCATGATCTATTCCAATATAATTGCAACATCTTAAATATCAGCTAAATTTTAGTAATAAAATTTTTCAAGTCGTTTTTTTTACTAGTGACACTGAATGTCTCTATTTTTTTATTATAAAACCTTTTGATGTTTTAGAATCAATTTTATTAATAAATGTTGGCTCATTGTCCTTGGGCAGATTTGCAAGACTAGGTTTTAAAACAAAGGAGTGTTTACAGGCCCATCGTTCTTCTATTTATAACTAACAATTAAAATTGCATTGATTATTTAAAATGCGATTTATAAATTGTTATAGATATGCAATTAAATCCTCAAATCTAATTTTTTAAGCTGGAATAACGAGTAGCCATTAAAAGGAGGATATATGACCGTCGTGGGGTTTTAAAAAAACTGAAACTTGCTATGCATTGAAACATATTTATTAAATATGAAATACAAAATACCATACTCTGCCATGAAGAAACCCACCAATAAATAGTTCTTTTAAAAATGCCTCAAAAGTGTCAATTTAAACCAGAGAAAAAAGTTATGAACTGGGACAGCTGCCATCCCTAATCTCCTTCATAATCATAGTGTAAAATTGTTAAAGTTATAAAAATCAGGAGGAGCTTAGATATTTACTTAGTGTCTAAACATTTGCTGGCGCTAGCTTTTTACAAAAAAATTACATAAAGATTTTCAAATAATACTCCTGCCATGCACTATTATCTTCCTGATCCAGCACACAGATTCAATAAAATAAAATTCTGCATATCTGCATCAAATTCAAACAATCTGGTTCCAGTTGGACATACTGATTGATTAAAAATTTAAGACAAAGTTATCAGTCTTTGCCAAACTGTCATTTCAGATATCGTTAGATGGAAATACCTCAATAATAATAATGCTTTTCAGGCTGAACCATCATCCATAAAAGCAGTGATTGAAATTGCCATCCTCAATAATCTCATAGATTTTACTATACAATCTGTCTTCCAAGCAGCTGTCTTAGTGATTAAGAATCCCTTCTCCTCTTGCTCTGCAATAATTTCCGACATAAACTCTCTACTCGTTATAATTCCAAATTACAAAATTTAAATTATTCGGACCAAAGGACACATTGGTCATTTTGGTAAGGATCAAACAGATATGTTAGCCAAAGAACCAAACCAAAAAGAATTTAACCAAAATAGTATTGAAGATATACTAATTAAAATAAATGCAACTAAAACAAATATCACTTAAACAAACTAAAACAACTCGCTTTAAAATACAGATGCTCTCCACCTTACGAACGAGTTACGTTCTGAACGATCGCTCGTATCATGAATTTTTTTTCGTAAAAATGTCCCTAAGTTCATTTGCACTTATCTCCTAACGAATTTCGTGAGATAGCATCATAAACACTCTTAATTAAAGTATTAAAAATACTAAAATATATAAATAATATATTTTAAATTTTAAATACCTTATATTATAAATAAAAAATTATAAATAAAGAAAAGAATTATTTTACTATTAAATGTGTACCCTGCGTTATCGTCTTTGAGGTATGTGTGCGTGGGATGTAGGCTAGTAAATCTGAAGCTAGTAGGTATTTACATGGGTGAAAGTCAACCCTAATCGTGTTGGATGGACGCCCTTATTTACAAAAAACACAACCTGGGCTTCCAGATTATATTACACACATATTTAAATCTTACTCTACAGGTAGACATTTTGTGGTTCACATTTCAGACACTTACTTCACCCATCGAGCTATCTAGTAGGCGTTCTACAGGGATCTTTATTAGGCCCCACATTATTAAACATTTATGTCAACGACATTCTCACATATTCAGCGCTACACTAGCATTGTGTGCTGATGATACAGTAATCCTCGCACTAAAAGCATTTTTGTCCAGTCATTCAACACCTTTAGAATCACACACACGCATAAGAGACCTGGCTCAGAAAAGAAAAATGCAAATTAATATAAGCAAGATCACTGTTATCGTAATCACACGGAAAAAGAAGATTGATATGAACTTTCACGTTTATGGTACAATCCCGCCATATGCCAAGCAAATCACTTTTCTCGGCGTGATCCTCACAAATTCTTTTACATAGTCCCCACATATACATTATGTTATCCAGAAGTTTCGAGTGCATAAAGCCAGACTTTCCCCCCTAAGTGCTCGAAACAGTGTTTTATCTGTCAACAACATGTTATTTATTTATAAATCCATTTTGCAGCTTATCTTGCGCTACCCTGTCCAGTCTGAAAATCTAATAGAATGTTTACTCTTGAAAATCTGATAGAGAGCAATTACAAACTGCATTCTGATTCAGATCACGAACTCATCCTGGTATATCAGGAACAATAGAATTAAAGAAGAGCTAAGTACTGTTTAGCTCAGAACGTTTTATTACCACCTGGAAAGAAACTTTCATTTAAAATTAAGAAATCTTAATAATACTGAACTCAGAATACATAATTACGAGTTTAAAGATATTAAACTGTAAAAAAAAAGCCTATATGATAATTTTAAACTCGAGTTCTATCACTAAAGCTTAATGTACTTTTGCCTACTTTATGCTTTATGTATTTCTTTGGTATTTTTATTTTTTAGTTTCCCTTCCATTATTTTGTATTATTTATGTTCTGTTTCTCGCCACTTCACTTTGCATTTCGTACTTACTCTTTAAGTGCTAATGACTATAAAGAATAAGGTTAAGTTGTAAAATTTGTTTGACTGCTTTCCGTTTAGTAAAACTACTAGCAATAACTTGCATCATAGTTCTAAGGTAGCAGTGAAGGGTTGGAATTAAAAACTTGGTTACTTGGAATTACTTGGTTAGAAATAATCCCTTAGTTGTTTTAACTTTATCTTGACTTAAAATGAGTTATTGATTCGCCTCTGGTTGATCCATCAGTTGCTTGATCGACTGGGTTTGAAATGCTGAGAATCAGCTTACTGACAGTAAGGAATTTTCGGCATATGTAGCGTGAATGCGAGCTAACCCTTAAACAATCCTCCACGAAGGCATCCATCCCCTTAGGCTAGTTATTGTTTGTGCTTTTTGTCATAATACAACCGCTTTCGCTATGTTAAGTACTTTCACAACACATCTGAAAATTAAATTTTGCTGGCTTTTTTTTTATCTTTAAATCATATACATTCCAACTCTACTGTAACGAACGCAGCTTATAGCGAACTTCAGGAAATAATTAACAAACCTTTTGGTTCCATTCTGTTTCATATACACTTCCTCTTATATTATACTACTATAGCTAATTTCCAAAGGTGAAAAAGTCAAAAATAAGGAACAGTATGGAAACCTTCGTTTGAAGTTTGTGTATTTTTTGCGGAATTTCTGCAAGTTTTGACGAAGAATTTACCAGCACCTAAAATCACCCATGTTTAGGATATTAGGATCCACGTTCTTTTCACCTTTAAACTGTGTTTCTTTTATGTTTTATCTCTACTTTCTCTGAGCTGTAAACAAACACTACGAAAAACAAGTGTGATACCCAGGCTAGGAAAACGAAGACACAATAACCAGATCTTAGGACAGTCTGATACTATGAAGGAAATTTTGAAATTTTCGCTATTCAAGGAAAGAGGAAGCAGTGAATCTTAGGAATTTGGGTTATACAATTAATTCGTCTTTTACAGAATGAAATTTTGAAAATTTAAAATTTTATTAATTTTGTTAAGTAAGTATAAATGCTATCCAAGCTTTCTACTTCGATGGGGGTTTAGCATTCTTTAGATCTTTTGACCTAGGCTAGAATAGAATATTCCAGGATAGGATAAGACATAGGATATTCCTCATAAAAATTATTGAATCCTTTTTTAAAAATTACATATCTTAAGTTAATTTAAATGTAAATTCTTCAGCACTTTATGCTATTTTTTTACATTTTTTTATAATATACTTCTATTATGGATTCGGATACAGCGAATCAAACTTCCGGTCCTCTGAAGTTCACTATAACGGGGTTCGATTGTAGTCATGAATGATGCTCCCAGTCCCATCGAAATTCGGTAAAACAAATCTTAACCTCTTTCAATTTTGCTCCTAATTCAAAGATTTATCTTTAATGATTAGAGTAAACATTTTAGAAGTTTCTTAATATTTTGTTACCAGGGTTGGCTTTGTTCTATTTCTCTACTTTTTCTTTTCATATCCATGTTGCTATCGCATGTTCTTCAGGAGTATATAATTTGTGCATTATGAGGTATTTTCTCCCTCCTTTCGGCATGCCTTCGTGTTGTAACTGGAAGCATACTCGACGAGTATTCGGGAGGTCCAGAGTTCGAATCCCAGCGAGAGTACTGCACAATTTTTCATGTCTCCAGTATCAAGAAACTTAATGACTCTATAGTATTTAATAAAGAAATTACCAAAAGAATTAGATAAAATAATAGAAGAAAAAGAATAAAACAAATAAATGTTTTCTTACCACTTCCAAGTTTACAAATTGCATAGATGTGATGTTTCTTACAAAGAGTGATAATTGTGCACTTTTGATTAACCAGCATAACGTAATAACCACTCACTAATGCCATTAGGCGAAGAAAAGTTTAACAGTTCTTAAATATTACCAACTCAAGTTTTGTTCCCTGATTTCTACAAGAATAAAATTTCTTTCTAGTTTGTAATCGATATCTGTATGCTAGTATGGAGCTCTCTTAAAAAATGTATTACTGTGCTCGTGAAAACTTTTAATGAAGCACCCAAGCAGACCGCTTCCAAAAACATGCTTCTAATTTTGATGTACTAAAAATATGCCTTAATTTTAGGAAAATTACACGAATGAAAAACAAATTGAAGGTAATGGCGAAATTCCGTGCTATTTTAAACATGTTTCTTTTATTAGTATTACGAAAAAGGTGTTCACACATTGTAGAATGATTTCGGAGCCGTTCAATTAATGTTTAAAATGTAAAAAGTGCTTTTTTTTTTAATGTTCGATCTGACAATAATCCATAGGTGAAACATTAGGGGACTTCGAATGATTACACTGAAAAGTTGTATATACAATATCTGTATCAGTCTTCATTTTTCCAAGGAATGCATGGTACATTTCGAAGTACGACTTGTTGTTGTATCTTAATCATGTTTCATGTTTTGAAAGTCATTCGGATAAAAGAAATGGAATTTCTTGCGAAAATGTCGGACCTTAAACATTTTCTTGACAATAGCGCCTTGAGTTGATTTTAAAATCCTTCCCCCTTTTTTTCTTACTTTTAATTTCCCATTGTAAGGGAACCTTACGACAGTCATAAACCTCTCATTGAAGCTTTCTTTGACTTGACGGAACTAGGTTTTCACATTTTTTTCTCTTCGTTTTCGCAAATAAATAAGCTATTTTTTTGCTGCAGTCATTTAGGTAAACCCGTGCTTCATTGAGGGTCACAATGTATTTCTATTTATCTCATGTTAAATAGTTTCATATAGGCTTCTACAAATTGTTCTGCGTTGAGCCACATGTCTTAGCAAAAGCACCTGAACATTATGTTTTTTTTTAGCTTTTTTAAGTCGTAAACCTTGGTTCATTATTTTATTTATTGTTTCTAAAAATTATTTAAAGGCTTTGCGTCGGCTTTTATCTTACTACTAACCATTTAACTTTAGATATACTAGAACTTATTTGTAAGCTTCTTTCCAATGTAGAAGTAACAACTGTGGATTTTTCCTTTTCCGATTAACAATGTTGCTTATTTTCCACTTAAAAGTCTTAATACCATGCATTTCACACCATTTTCACTCCTTATACGAAGTAAAAAGGAAATATTGTAAGAAAAAAGGAATACTATACAAATAAAAAGGAACACTATAAGCACAATAGCATAAATAACAAAAACAAAACATATAAAAACGTAAAAAATCTGAAAGCTTTCAGATTTTATATTACGCCCAAAGGGGCATTTCTTTAGCTTCTGGTGTGTTACATTTATTTATTAAATATCATGTTCTTCACACTTAAACCATAAAATTCAATTCAACAGCAATATCACAAAATATTTAAAAACAGAATATCTTCTGAATTTTCGATACTCAGTCTCGAGTGCTGGAGATAAAAATGGTTTTTTTGTACAGTGTCCACTGCTGTCTTTGAAATCGTTCCATCCACTGCTCTCCATCCACTGCTCTCTCCATCCACTGCTCTCTTTGAAATCGTTGAGTTTGTTAATCAAACATTCGTTAAAGTTTTACAAAATACGAAATCAATAATAAAACAAATTCCAAATTTGGGCTTCCAGATGCCCATATTCGAGTGGAAGACTACGTTATTCAAAATTTTATGTCTCTGGGTACAGTATTTTTTCATAGTACGAGAAGCATACATACATTCATGTAGATTCTTCATTATTTAATTTCTTTAATTATAACGCAGGGCTCTAATATTTGGTGGCAACAATTTGAAAACTAAAACGCTGTTTTATAGTGGACTACGCAAAATGTCAGTACGAAATTTATGGACCTTCTGGGCAAATTGCCTCTTTGGGCTAAAAAGAACCTCGTACGTGTCTCAAACTGTCTGCCTGCAGCCCCAATCTGGCCTTTATTTTATCCAGGTGAATGCGCTTGGTGTCAGGCTTTGTTGGTGACCGTTAAGCAATTGAAAATATTAAAATGGTGTTTCTACAAGTCCCTGCGTGTTATTATATGGCGTAGGTTGCGTCAAAACACCACTGAAAAACACTTCCTGCCGACTTGAGTGCTCGTAACTCCAGACGTCGTTTTTCTTCGGAGGCGATTTTTACTCAAACAGTTTGTTGGTGAGCCTAATTGTTCCTGAAGCGAGACCTTCATGATTGGAGAATCCTGTAAATTAGTTTTACTGTAAAACGGAAAATAAAAGCAACAGAACTATATGAAATGATATATCATGCTGGGATCAAAAATCTGTTCATTAACGCAATCACTCATCAATCAAGCATCAACGCGATGCAATGTTTTTCATTGTTAAGACGATTTCGGGCTGGACTCGTAGATGTTGATGAATCTCGAAGAGTCTGTTCTTCGTTGTCTGGAACGAATGAGGACATCGAAAATGATCGACGGTAACTTCTGAAGGACAGATATTAAACTCCGTATTCTATTCTCCGTATTCTAATTCTCCGTATCCGTCATAATGGAATAGATTTCTGAAGTGAATTCATCTGTAAAAATTAACTTTTAATTCCGTCGTTAGCTTACCCAATAATTAACTAAATCTAGTGTCTAATAAGATACTAATTCTTTTCATTATTCATATTCGCTTAAGGTTTACGTTATTTTCTTAATTACGAAATAAATATACATAAATGTTAGTCACGAAGCTTATTTTGATATTATAATCTCATAACTTAATATTTTGAGAATGAATTTCTAAATGCAAGAAAAGAAATCAAGATGAAAACTTTCTACTAATAAATACTTATATACACATAAAGAAAACTTAAAAATAAAAGCAAACCTACTGCAAGCAAAATTTCCAGTTTCTGCCGCCATTTTTTTAGATGTTATGGTTTCTTATCGAAGCAAAATTCAGATTCAGTAATATGATTACATTCTCATAAAATATTTACTCAATAATTATTAATTAGCAAATATATTTTAGATTAATCATCAATATTTAACGAACTTCCTAACGGTGATTAAAATTTTAATTTCTTTCAAGGTGATATATTTTTTTTACCCTCGTTTGCATAATTTCTTGATTTAATTTAATCCATCCTCAAATGTTAAAAAAAGGCTGTACAAAAAGGAGAAAAAGTCGAGTAATTTGGTCCTGGGCTTTTAGAAAAGTAGGCTTTAGGACAGCATTTTTTGAAAAGCAGCTATTTAGTTTTTATTTTATAATTTCACCCTAAAGTACATCGTGTAAGCATTTTATTTGATCAGCAATAGTAAGTATTTTATTTTTGCTGAGTCATCCGTTGCAGCTTAGAAACATCTGAGAAAAATGTTGATGAAAAAAATTATGAAAAAAAAAGTCATTAAAACATTTTTGTGAATTTTGTTGGACATGTATAAAAAGGGGGGAGGAATTTAGATCCTGCTATAAATCCCCCCTTAAATGCAATAAGGACTTAGCAAAACTTCAGTTTTATTTTTTCCCCATCTCTTGCGACATAGTCATCATCAAATAAGTTCGCTTATCTTTTTTTTAAGGCCGTATTTGTATTTTTAATCGATTGAAGGAACTTCTTCTCCCCCGTCCGTTTGCAAGGCACCCGTATTTAATCGATTAAAATAAATGCGTAGGTATTTTGCATTCATTTTAATCGATTATAAGATTTTCATGTTGATAATGGGAGATTGGAGTTATGTGTAAGGGTAAAAAATGTAGCGGACGATGATAAAACGAACAGAGAAAGAGAGAGATAGAGAAGAAAAGGGGAAAATACATCAGTAATGAATAAATATGCGACCAGGAGGCGCTAGCGTCGCGCTCTGTCTTCTATACCTCTTCACTTTGCCAGCTCAGCTTCTAGAGTTTTTGCTTTTTATTAATGACTTAAAGAGAAGCTTTCGCCTTGCGTTTGCTTTCAATAATCCAAGCAAAACGGGGGCTTTGTGCAAATGTCATTAGAATCTAGACGAGTTTTATGTAAAAATCGCTGCCAAAGTGTGGGGGCTGGCTGCGAGGGGGGAGGGGAAAATACGAATGCTACAAAAGGATTAGTTATGTTCCTGCGATGCAAATTCATTCACACTGCCGAAAAAGACATATATTTAGGAAACAAAAAGAAAATACTAAAAGAAAAAGTCTTGGAACGGAAGCAAAATATATCATAAAAAAGGGGGATGAGATACCGGAAAAAATACATACATACATTCTGAAGAGGGAGAACATTTTGTTTGACTATATATTAGTTTGCCTCTTTTTTTTTATTCAGTCTTTTGTTTTTGCTAACCGCACCCGCGTAAAAGATGGGGTTGGGGATTTTGTTTTAAGACATTTAAACATCAATGTTCTTAAATCATCAAGCGGGGGAAAATACGAGTTGAATGAGGAAAAAAACGCCGTTTTTTGAATCATATTTCGGATCTTTTTAAGCTTTAAGTGAACAACTGTTGTTTAATTTTTATTTTTTGTTTCATATTTTTGCTACGAAGAGCGTGATGGAATAAGTAAAGGGAAAAAAAGAGGAAGAAGTACAATGTAAATGTTTTAATCAAATGTTCTTTTATCGAGAAAACGATAAACATTCGTCTGCAGCGAAAATATGATTTTTAATGAATTTGAATTCGAAAGCTTTTTCCACAAATGGAGTCTTTTTCTTTCCCGCTTTTTCTTCAGATTGTTTTAAAAAGGTGCACGCAACTTTTTTTGGGGCCCAGATTCTCGTAAATTGAGTTATCTTAACGAAAAGTTTTGATTTTTAATTCTGGCTTTCATTCCGAGAGAGAAACTTTGATGGCAGTTTCAGATTAATTGTTTGGAAGTTAGAGAAACAATTCTAAAAGTATTTAAACTTATTATTATTGTACAATGATTGGTAAAAGTGAAGTTGATTTATGCGCTTCTAACTTTTTGATGCATTTAAGGTTTTTGCTTTAAAATGATTACTTCTACCGAAATACATTAAAATTACGGCATGTTAATGTTAAAAGTTTTGAATGAGATCTCCGTGACTGTCAAATGAAAAGTGGAGGTATAAAATAAACTAACAAATATTCAACTCCACAAAAAAGAAAAGTTTTAGAATTACGAGTTAATCATATGTCTAGCAATTAACGAAGGTATCTACTTGAAAGTACCATGAAAATAACGCTGTTTTTCCGTGCATACTGCGTCTACAAGTTTTAGAACTAACTTTTTATCAAATTCTAGCAAACCTGCCAAACGATAATTCGCAGCATTTACTAGCGTTATCTCAACTTGTTCTTTCTAAAATCTTCACTGCTTACGGACAGTTTTCTATGCCGTTAATCGTTTGCTTTGATCGAGAACATATGCAATCATGAACTCGAAAGCTGAGCAAAAAAATTTTGGAAAAAGATCATGCTCCAATAGTTTCTGAATCATTTATATGTCATGTGGCAAGAACGTAAGAACTACTTTATTACAATAAATATATAAATTATTTACTAGAGTTATTTAAGTTTACTATTTTATTACTATTTAAGTTTATTTACATAAAAATGAAGAGTCGTAAGAATTAGGTTTCATATACCGTTTACTCGAATGATGAACACAAACTGATGCCAATCTGCACTAACTAAAATTTGCATGAAAAGATGTGGTGTTGGTCAGCAGAAAACAGCATAGCAATTAGGTTTTTTTTACAAAGCGGGGGAAGAAGAAACATGTTCCAAACAATTTATGACTGGTTATGAAATGACTTTTTTTTTAAAGATAAGGCAAAGCATACGAAGGTTATCGGCCTAAGAAGAGGCATGCTTTCATCGAAGACTTTCTAAAGAAAACTAGCTCGTAGCTCGTATTCACATTACACACTGGAAAAACCACGAAAACCAACCATATAACAGCCCGTTTGTCTGGGTTCGAACCTGGCCACTGGTGATGCATTTTGCTTGCGATCTTGAGACAAAACTACAGTCATGTGCTTGGGATGAGAAGATTCACCACAGCCGCAGAAATTTCAGTTTCAAAAGTCTGTAATATAGACTACATTGCTGACGCTTTCTGATTCGAAAGAGATAATTCACGGGGAATTTATTGCTGAGGGACAAATAAATGATGAACTCCATAATTTATAAGTACTTGATAAACGTAACCATATTTTATAAAGACGCACACAGAAGAGATTTCTGCATAAGTTAGACCCGAAGAAGCTTAACGTAATAACTCGTTTCTACTGCATAGCAGTTAACCTTCCCATAAACCCATTCTCATCAAACAGTTTCTAGCAAACAAAAGTTTCATAATGCTCATTCCCCTTTTATTCACCAGATTTTTATACCTACAGATAACTTTCTCTTCCCCAAAGAGAAGGCTAACCTCAAAAGTCTTCATTTAGTAATAATGAATAAGTTCAGAAGAAATTAAAGAGGCGCTTAACTAGAATCTGTTTCTTTAAAGTAGGCACTGCAAGGTTTTTGTCCCCCTCCCCCATTTGTGATCGTAACGCGCCCCGTCATTACCGTGCAGCACTTATTTTCTCCCCTTCGTTTGAGATTGTAATAAAAGTCAGTTTTCATTAGAGCGCATTAAGCGCAGAAATGGAAAGGGAAAGAATAGGCAACTCGAACCATCTGGTGCATCTGTAATTCCCATGATTATGAGGCAAAATGGCATCGAAGTTCTTAAAGTAAAAAAGTACATTGATACGAAAAGATCATTGATACGAAATAATCATGCAACTATATGGACGTGCAAAGCGTTACGTGGACTTACAAGATCTGCATTTTGAAGGCTATGAATAAAAGAAAATTGTTTTCTTTACTTTTCACTTTGTTCGAGCTTCATTTTAAAACTTAGTAGACGGACTGTGTACGTAAAGAGATAAATTAAAGAAAATATTTAAGACAGTAAAACAAAACAAAGAAATATACTAAATAAAAAAAACAGGAGCTTGAAGTCAAATGTTATATAGTGTAAAGTGTAACTGCAGCGTCACATAACCAAAATAAAATAGTTCCTTAGTATAGTGTTTCAGATTCCCTATATTGCTTTGCAGAGTTATCGGCTGTTTGTCGGTCGTCAGGTACTTTGCTAGTTTAAAGGAAAGTTAATAATGACTTGTAGAGTCATTAGGTTATTTAGAAGCAAGAGAGATGAAAAACGTGCAATGCCCCTAGCCGGGACTTGATCCACGGACCTCTCGAATACGCGCCGAGCGTGCTGACCATTGCACCACGAAGGCATGCGAAGAAGGCAGGAGAAATACCTTATAGACTTAATCGAGATTCGTAAGTTGGGTCCGTCGATTCATAGCCAGATGTGCTTCCGATAGCACCACCAAGACAGGTAAGGAAGAAGAAAATTTCTTACACTTCATATAGTTTAAAATCACGGCAAATTATACTATAGCGGGAAAAATATCCTATCTAACGGAACGAAACGAAATAAATTTCACAGTTTAACTAAATCGACAACAAGAACAAAGAACAAGAGAGGAGGAATGGAGGAAGGGACTAATATATTCTTCTAATATAACTAATATAGAGACTTAATATATATAAGAAATTATACATATATTTCTTAATATATTCTAATGAATGTTTTTTAAAAGTGAAGCAGGATACTAAGCAATGTTCAAACATTTATTATGTACCCAGATATGTAGTATAAACATGGCATTAGAATTATATTTTTATTACCTGTAATAATGATGCAAATGTTCATAAATACTACGAGGTAAGTATATTATAAATCAAGTCCGTTATATGTATTTTAAATTACATCTATTATTAAAAAATAGAACTAAACCATTAGGAAGTATATACCTTAATTTGAAATCACTCATATGTTTGAGCGATGTATTGTTTTAATTACTTAATCGATGAAAACTCAGTCTGAAGAAAATTTGTTTTTCACGTAGTAAGTAACATGGTAAGTAACATTTTAAGTAACATGGCTATTTCAGAGCCTGGTGGCGCTGAGTCTTTGGTATACAAATGAACCATAATTTTTTATTGTGGTTCATGGCAAAGTAACAAACTGTATTATTGTTATTTATGTAACTGTGTTAAATGTATTATTGTTATTTAGTGACAAGTATTACATAATAACGTACGCTGAGCAAAACAAAAGGGGGGAACAGCTCTATAAATCCCGTTCCACTGGACCGATTGATGAAATTCAACTTACGTTTTCCATGTCTCGAAAGCGCGATTTAGGATAAGCATTAAATTTATATATAGCGTTGTTCTAATGTAGGTATTCTGACACAAAATCCGACTTTTCTGAAACGACATGCCAATTTTTTTTCTATATTTCGATTCCACGACTCAAATTATGCCAAACTGCCAAGTTTTGTAAAAATATCACGTGTAGTTTTTAAAAAAATTGGGTCTCAAAATTTTAGCTCCTCAATGTTAATTGAATTTGGTACATATCTATTAGTATCTCTTTTTTTATTAAACTTACTTGATTCCTTCCTCCAGAATTCGAAATTTAGACTTAATTCAAATATAATTCACCCATTTTTTATGACTTATTCTTAAAATTTGTTCTTTTAAATATTTTTATAAATTTTTCGAAAAGAGTTTTGAATTATAACCTACAAATATTTTATCATCGTCTTAATGTAGATATACTTCTAAGTATACCTGCAAAAAGTCAGAGAGTCTTTTATTCAAAATTCCCCTAAGATATACGTGAATTTACATACTGGCGCGTTTTGAAATTTGACACATGTTATAAGCGATAATAACTCCAAATGTGACTTACGCACTTTGTCAAAATTATTTGAATGTATGAACGATGACCATTTTTTCGCTCGTGTACAAAGAAAAAAAAAGAAAGGAAAATAGATTGCTATAAAATAAGAAGTTCACCAATTCTTGGCGAAAACTGGAAAAAAAATGCGAAAAGATAAATTTTTAAATTTCTCCATAATTTCTCAACAAAAATGACAAAATTTAATATCTAGGCATAATTTGAGTCGTAGAAACGAAATATGGGGAAAAAATTAGTATGTTATTTCAGAAAAAGTCCGATTTTGTGTCAAAATACCTATGTTAGAACAATGCTATCTATAAATCTAACATATATCCTAAATCGCGCTTTCGAGACATGAAAAACGCAATTGGAATTTTGTCAATCGGCCCATTTGAACGGGAGATCTAGAACTGTCCCTTTTTTCTCCCCCCTCCCCGCAGTGTATCTTTGCAATTCACTGTACATGCACATCCATGGCCAGAGGACTAACGTTCAATCGTAGAATGCGGCCAACGCAAAAATATCGGTACTTATAAACTTTACTGTCGACCAGTTTGGCAAACAAAACTGTCGCCAAACAGCGCGATATAACGCTAATAATGGGTAAAGGGTATAAGTTAACTGCTATTTCTCTGTTCTTTTCTTCCACTTTAGGAAATTGATTAAAATTTAATGCCTGACAACTACAGAACAAGTAGTGGCGTATTTTAAACAACTCGATCCTTCTACAAGGGTGTCGCGTCAAGGCTAGCGATGCGTGGGGCTCATGCCTATAAATTTGTAATAGTGTGAAAAGCATTATTATTTTTTAACTGATTCTCAAATAGTCAAATTCTTATCAGTAATTACTTCAAATATACAGTTCTGCAATGTTCGTAATCGAATTTATTTAGAATCAGAAATTCAAAACAGAACGTGTTGAGCGTTGTTTTGTCTTCTCTAATTCTGCTCCTGCAAGCTATCTACATGCTATTATCATTAATGAAATAACATATTTCGCGAGGACAAAGGGAAAACTTTTATTCCTCCATTTTCCCGCAACGTTGAATTGGATTTCCACTTTTTCCCTAGTTTCATGCTTCTTCGACATAGCATTCAAGTAGGAAGAAATGAGTGTTTGATCTTTAGCATCGAATTTAACGCAATTTACATCACGTTTTAGGGATTACTATCATGCAAAGGCGAGTTTCTGCTTGTTTAAATTGTTTAATTAAAATTGGCTTATTGCATAGAAGTTTATTCTTACTTATAGACTTCTTTACTGCATTACACTTGTATTATTAAGTGAAGCAACTTTACACAAGAAATTTACAGATGGACTTTTAAAGGACTTAATTAAACCGCTATTTCGATTCTGATCATCCTCTAAGAAACAAAAATTATTTAAAAATGATAAAACTTAACGGTCATGTGCAGTAAAATGAAGGTAAAAACTACGTAATGGAATAAAACTAGTTAATTAAGAGTTTATGAAAGTATTTCTTTTGTCATGATCACTTTCGAAGTTACTTATGAATTTTATAAGTTCAATTTGTTATTAGTATGTATTTTAAGACATGAAAAATTTTGCTGAGATCAAGACTTAAATTCAGCTGGTGTCCTGTTCCGGTGCTTCTCAATGTTTTCAGTGAATTCATAATTCTATAGCCAGAGCGAACATGACCTTCATATCAGACAAATTCCATTGTACACCCGAATTGCAGTATTAGAGCAGAATATTGTAAACAGAAAATATTACTGGTATATTTTATTTAGCATTTAGTAAAACCGAAATTGGTCCCAGAAACAGTATAAATGGCCGAGTGTCCATGGGAAGACCAAAATATGTGGGAAAATTTCAGCAACTGAGGAAGAATATCCGTCTTGTAAAAATGCGAACACAAAATGAAATTTTAATGGGCTATATTCATTTGGTTAGAATGTATTTAAATGGATTAGAAACGAAAATAAAAATACACATATATCTCAGTGCGAAGGAAAATATATTTTATTCCACTGAGATACGTATCAGTGCACTTTTGCGTTTCCTCTAAAAAATAATTGTTTTTGTTTTATCGCCCCCCCTGGATTGCATAGCGGTTAGCTGAGGCTGGCTAATAGTATGAATGGCAAGACTAGGGTTTGAGTCGTATGTAAGGATTATTTAGGAGTTCTTACACCTTCTTGCGAGCGTAATATCAGACCATCCTTAGTGGTATATACCTGCGTAAAGTTTTTCGTGATGAAACGGCTGTGTAACTAATTAGTTCGGCTATTCTCACCAAATATGAAGAATATGTGCTCAACCATTTGGAATGGAGGCGTTAAAGAGTTAAAAAAAAACCTACCTTTTATTCTCTGTGTCTTACTATCATGAACTTACTTCCTTTTTATTTCTTTAATTATTTCATTAAATGTTTTTGAATTTAAGTTAATTTGTTACTAATTTACTCCTTTTCATTTACCTTTGATATTTTAATCCAGGGATAGTCAGCCTGGTCCCTACCGCCCACTAGTGGGAAATTTAAGCTTTAATGGTGGGCGGTAGTATTTTTGTCTATCCGACGGTGAAAATGATGCAAGTGCGCTCTCCTGCCCACAGTTCTCTCCTGTTTCCATATATTTATAAGGCTTTGAGACTTATCTTAAGTGCTGTTGTTGTGACTTATCTCGCTTGTTTGGCAGTAACATCAGAACAACCCGACGAACTTCATCGTCGCAAGAGGTGCAAGATTGCACCTGCCTTGAGCACCATACAAGTGACAGTAAGACTTTGCTCAGTTCCGCCCTGATTTTGTTGGAGAGCACCCTGGGGCGACGGGCGCGACAAACTCCAACCCCTCTTCCCCTACCAATTACCTCTCGAAAAGACTATATCTGGCCGTATACTTTAAGTGCAAGCATGCGCACAAACACTGTACGTTTACAAACGCCCATTCCTTCTCCGGGATTCGAAGCCGGGTTCTTCGGTGCAGCAGTCAGCATCGCCACTTTACGTATAAAGTGGGCGGTAGGTATAAAAAGGTTGACCACTATCTCAGTTGGGCGGCCTTAGGTGTCGTTCTGTGACTATAGCCGGCGTAATGAGATTATCCCATCTTAACAAAGCATGATGCTAGAAGAAAGTTTTCCGAGAATCGAACTTCTCCTTTACATACCATTCACGTTTTCCCAGCCAAAGCAGTTTCTCTGGTACCGATGTCCCGGCTATCTACTCGCGACTTTAAATTTTCGCTTATAAATATAAGCAAAATATAAATAAATGGACAAATTTAGCTATATATATATATTTAGTAAGCCTCCACTCAAACAATTACTTTGCATTTATGCTAAACTAAGTTACTGCGAAAACGGTGAGAGGTAAGGAAATTTTACTTCGTATAAAGTGAGCGGTAGGTATAAAAAGATTGACTACCCCTGTTTTGACCCATTATTTACTTAATTGTTATTAACTTAATTTATTAATATTTTCATTTCTTTATATTTTATGTATTTTTTCATTATTTATTGCTTTACCTATTATTTTATTTATTTATTTTCATTCCTGTTTCTGTCGGCAAGAATTTTTAATTTAAAAAATTAAGTCCTGCTGTACAACAGGTTTAGAGCTTTTGATATGCGAGCCATAAAAACTGATCTTCAGTAAATTAAGCAAATGAAAATATCCTTATAGATACGATAACAAAAACGATAAAATATTAAATCAATTCATAAATTGCACACATGGCCTTCATAAAGCAGGAGCTACCATAATCAGTCTGCTGATTATAAAAACAGATAAAAAATAACATAAAATTGATAAATTAAGTAGAAAATACAGTGCAGTTTAGCATGAATATTTTTTATTGCTTGAACCGAAGGATTTTATAAACTGCAATTAAAAATTCATATGTTGGCTGTTGTTGTTATCTTGTCCATGTGTTTCATGGAAGAATGGCTGCCAGAGCCCCAAGGACGAATACCATATAAAGGAAATAAAGATTTCGTAGTTTATTTCAAATGAAAAGCGCAGTCTCAGGTTATAAGGTATTTCTCCCGCCTTCTTCGCATGCCTTCGTGGTGTAGTCGTTAGCACGCTCGGCGCGTAACTGAGAGGCCCGTGGTTCGATTCCCGGAGAAGGCGTTGCTCATTTTTCATCACTTCTGCTTCCGAAAAACTCCTGATGTCTCTACAAGGTCACAGAAAGCCAATACACGAAAGACAGAATTTTTTTATTGCCTCCAAACAGAATGTGTGAGTGACGCAAGACATGGGCACCATCCCTCTACCATTCTGGTTAGTTGGTATAGCGCCACGTCCCCCCTTATCTAAAGCAACCTTGGATGTTAATGAAAGGGGGCCGCGCAGACATTTCGCACCCGGAGCCTGGTGCGTAACCCTGCCAGCCCACCGCCCCAAGCAGCCACTAGGAGTTTATATAAACATACATAAGTGGAATACATGGCCATACAGGGCCCTCAGTCGTGCATACTTGAGGTTACAGTAATTACTTGAGGTTGTTACATAGAGAATTCAAGCCATTTACATTTTGTTAAGCAATAATATAAACTTGAATAAACTTGAATGGTTGAAAGTTAACAAAAATACTTGATACATTGCGAATACATAGTAGATAGTTATACATGACAAACACATAACTAATTAAATATCTTAGGTTTACATCATTAACCCAGTGCCTGCTTTGGGTTCGATATTTACCTAGGAATTGAGGAGTTGATATAAAATTTTTTCATGACTTTGCATCTTATTGTGTGGAACCATTACTCAAGCATTACTCTAGTAAATAATATGATTATACATAAGGTAAAACATTCTCATTACTTTTACGACATTATTAAACTAGTACTTAAACTTAATGAGCAATTTTACTTAACTAAAACGTGTAAGAGTCTTAAAATTGACAGCATTACCCCATGCGTAATATCTCTGTATTAAACTTGATTGGTACTTGCTTATGCGTGATATTGTTACACATTTTACTGAGTATAATACACTCACGTTTGTGAAAATTGCAACACAAAGAAGGAATCGTCATAATTGAATGCAATTTAATACACAGTTGAGCGGTAGTGGTACAAATAAATGATTAAATGTTCAAAGCAAACAAACAAGAACAAGAGATCAGAATCAGTATTTTGTGTGGCCACCACGCGCCGCAATAAGTGCTGCTACACGACGTGGCATGGAGTCAAACAAAGTTTGAATGTCTGACTGAGGAAGAGCATTCCATATCGTTTGTACGCGTACCCAAAGTTCGTCTGCAGACGCAACAGGACGAGGATCACGAGCAAGACGCCGACCAATGACATCCCACACATGTTCAATTGGCGACATATCCGGGGAACACGCAGGCCAAGGAAGAAGCTGTACCTGCTGCGCTGCAAAGAAGGATTTAACAATCCGAGCAGTATGAGGGCGGGCATTGTCCTGTTGAAATACAGCGCCTGGCAAGCTTTGAAGGAAGGGAACAGCTTCGGGCTGTAGAACTTCACGGATATACCGGTTGCTGTTCAGATTGCCCACAATTCGTAGCAATTGAGATCGTCTATGATATGCTATGGCGCCCCAGACCATAACTCCGGGTGTTCGTCCACTGTGGCGTTCGATAATGCACTCCGGAAGGTGGCGTTCACCGGCATAGCGTCTGACACGAATGCGGCCATCATGGTACCACAAATTAAAGCGGGATTCGTCAGAAAACACGACATGCTGCCAATCAGCACGCCAGTCTCTATGCTGATTGGCCCATTGTAGCCGCAGGCGGCGATGGTCGTGCGTTAGGGGGATCCTGTATAAAGGAGTCCGTGCGCGCAGTCCACACTGCAGCAGACGTCTACGAATTGATGAAGCACACAATGAAACACCTGTAGCTATTGACCACAGTGCTGCCAATTGTCTAGAGGAAGCTGTACGGTCCGTCCGCGCCATGCGGACCAGGTGTCTATCATCGCGAGCTGACGTCACATTTCGGGGTCCACTCCCGGATTTCCGAGTTGTCCGACACTCGTCCGTCCACTGCTTCCAAACGCGCATCACTGTGCTGCTGTTACGCTGCACACGAGAGGCTACTGCACGATACGACAATCCAGCTTCACGAAGGCCGATGATTCTTCCTCGTTCAAACTCTGTAAGTTGTTCAAATCTCGCTCTCTTTCGTCGACGAGGCATAAGTACAGATTGAGTTAACGTTTACCACTAGCAGATAACCACCGATAACCATACACGCCTCGCTACAGCCGTCTATTTATTCGGATCCATCAGCCGTTCAGAGGGCGCTGCTCAGCATACGCATGCGCTACGGATTTGCAATTCTAATCATTTGCATATCATGCGCTACTTTGCATTTCCTGAAAATTTCAGCTCACTCGCGTAAGTCCTTCATGGTGTTGCAATTTTCACAAACGTGAGTGTAGAATATGCATTATAGAACATTAAGGTACATATTATAGAATAATATTTATGATATACATTATAGAACATTTGGTGTAAATTAACATATAGGGACGTATTATATAGGGTATACATTATTTAAGTTTTTCATAACTTAGCACACATTACGGAATACATTGCTGTATGCTTAGTACACTATACTGTGAATTTGAAAATATACTCTTACTTAATTTTAATTACTATACATTACTGAACTCATTAGTACACTTTACTGAGAGTAAACACTTGCTTGATTATAATTTCTATACATTACTGTAGTTTCTACACATTTCTATACATTTCTGAATGCTTGGCATGTGTTTGGAGAATTGAATATATATATTTGCTAAGTTATATAAATGATGGATACGTATTATTATGCACCTTTACTGAACAGAACGCATTGCTGAATGCTTAGTACTTATTACTGAGGGCTTAAAATTAAATACTTGCTTAATTATAATATTGCGTTTTATACAGTTTGTACACCTATTCATTTGGGTATTTACTTTATGAGCAGTACATCCTTGATACACATAATACAACTTATTATTGATGTACACATTATAGAGCATTTGGTCAACATTATAAAATCTTATGATACACATTATAGAATATTTGGTCAACATTCTAAAATATTATGATACACATTATAGAATATTTGGTCAACATTATAAAATATTATGATACACATTATAAAACATTTCATTTGGTCAACATTATAAAACATGCTCTCTGTTTTGCTTTTGAGATTGAAAATAAACTTGTATGTAAATTTACATCATGTATAAATATCATCAGTCTTCGTAACATGATAAGCGAAATTTAAAAGCTTTGATTTGTTTAATTATGGAAAAGTACTCAAGGGCTATCTGCCTAAGGGATGGGGATGCTCAAGTGGCGGACTTTCTAAGAGAAACTGGTTCGTATGCACGAAAACGCAAATGTTGCCAGCTCGTTCGCCGAGATTCGAACCCCGAACAGTGTTCAGCTACTTTACCGCTTGGGCCGCTGCTGAGGCCAAAATTTAAAAAACGTAATCGCTGATGTTTCCAATATAAACATTAACTATTCAGCTTTAATCTGGCACAAGTTGAATTAATAATTCATTAGCATACTTTATTTACAAATTATAGTTAGAAATAAATTATTGTGCGATATGAATCAATCAAGCAAAATTGAACTGGATATTGAATTCTAATCTAGAACATAAATTGTTCGTAAGCTTTATCTCACAAAATTTCCATATCAGCATTTCAGACCTTAAATTTGAAGAATTTTTAATTTGTATTGTATGCATTTCATTACTTAATATTATATGCAATATTTAACTATATACTAATACGCAAATATTATAGGCAACTTTCGAATACACGTAATTCTAATTTTTTAATTTGGTGTTCGGCAACACGCCCTTTATGCAAACTCAGGATACGCTCCTGCCTTTTATCGTACTCAAAACGTAGAAAGAGTTTGAGATTCGGCAAAATGGCGGAGTAAAGAACAGTGGCATAAAACTTAGATTCATATTTACGCCAATTTATGTGGAACCAAATTCACAAAAAAGGTAACTATTTTGCAGCTATTTTAAATGCAGTTAGGGACTTTTAGCTGCCGTAATGCCTAGTGCAAATTTAAAGAATTTGTTTGTCAGATTAAAAAGCATTTTTATTTAAGTTCTTTTCTGTTATGCATCAGTAATTTGTGTCTGTTGATTATATAACTGTATAAAGAGTTATTTGTGATTACCTAACTGAACAAAAAAGCAAAAAAAAAAAAAATCATTTATTCCTTCAAAATTCTGTCGGAACTGTCCGTGCAAGCTTGGCGGTATCTACGCCAGCTTTCACGATCAACAGGACCCAACATTCATGTTCGTCATGAAAATATGTCAGTATCAAAATATTTTCTATTCAGTGAATTTCAGCAGAAGTACGACGCCCATGCCTGAATTTACACTGAGAAAAAAAAAAGGGGGGACAGTTCTATATCTCCCGTTCTACTGGGCCAATTGACGAAATTCAAATTGCGTTTTTCATGTCTCGAAAGCACGACTTAGATATATATTAGATTTATATATAGCATCATTCTAACATAGGTATTTTGACACAAAATTCGGACTTTTTCGGAAATAACATAGCAATCTTTTTCCATATTTCGATTCTACGACTCAAATTATGCCTAAATATTAAATTTTGTAAAATGTGGTGCGAAATTTACGGAGAAATTCACAAATTTAACTTGGCGAATTTTTTTCAGTTCGAGCCAAGAATAATTCACTTGCTGAACTTCTTAATATGTGGCAACCTATTTTCCTTCCCTTCCATTGTGCAGCGGAGGAAAAAAAGTCACATCGTTCCTGCCTTTTTACATTGTGGATAAAAGGGAAAAAAAAGTTACATCGTTCGTGTGTTTAACAAAGTGCGTAAACCACATTTTCGTTATTATCGCTTTCAACAAATATGCCAAATTTCAAAACGCGCCAATATATAAATTCACGTATATCTTCGGAAATTTTGAATAAAAAGCTCTAATTTTTTGCAGGTATGCTTAGAAATAAATCTACTTTAAGATGATTGTAAAAATTTTACAGGACATAATACTCAAAATGTTTTTCGAAAAATTTATAAAAATTTTTTAAAAATACAAATTTTAAAAATAAATCTCAAAAAATGGGCGAATTTTGTTTGGAATGAACCTAAATTTCGAACTCTCTAAGAAGGAATCAAATAAGTTTCATAAAAAAATATATATTAATAAATATATATCAAATTCAATTAACATTGAGAAGCTAAAATTCTGAGAGCTAATTTTAGAAAAACTACTCGTGCGATTTTTACAAAACTTGACAACTTGGCATAATTTGAGTCGTAGAGTCGAAGTATGGAAAAAAATTGGCATGTTCTTTCAGAAAAAGTACGATTTTGTGTCAAATACCTATATTTGAACAATGCTATATATAAATCTAATATATATCCTAAGTCGCGCTTTCGAGACATGAAAAACGAAATTTGAATTTCATCAATCACGCAGTAGAACGGGAGATATAGAACTGTCCTTCCTCTCCCCGCAGTGTACATAGGGTTTACCGTTATAGCAAAACTGTTGAGCGGGTGAAAGAATTCCAAATCTTCAAAGCTTTATGAAAATAATATTAACATCACTAAACTTTTTGCTTTTCTTGAATTGTCTCCTTAATTTATCACATTTAAAACCTTAGGAAAATTTCCTGGCAACATAATTTTTCCTCCCAGTGATGGCTTTAGTCGTGTGTAGGCGTTGGCTCTTACTAAGGCCGGAAGCGGTACGTTTGCTGAAAACACCCCAACCCGCCTGATCACGAAGTGATCTTATGATCAAAAAGGGGTGTTTCATTCACATCACAAACAGCATAATCACATCCAGCATGATTGCCACTACAAATCAGTATCAATTTAACCCCTCTCTCCCAATCTCTTTCTCACTTTCCTTTCTTTTATCTTATATTAAAAAAGTTGGATAGACGGCACAACAGGAAAGTAAAAAACTAAATATAACTGAATAAAAAAAACTGTGTTATTAAAAACAAATTAAAATAAGGAAGAAAACACATATCAACAACACAACACAGACACAACAAACAATCACACCATACAAACGAAAGGGCACAACACCACGCCGCAAAGTCTTAAAACATTGGTGAAATTCATATCGTAAAAACAAACTTAGAATACAAAGCTCTAACGCACAATACAACACAAGCCCTTGAACGCAAATCACAAAATATATATATACAATCCAAATCAATTCAAAATTCCAATTACATGTCTATTGTCATTTATATATGCCATTACCTTTTTTGCAAAAATTCTTAAATTTTTAAAATCCAAATTTAATAAATTAAAACGTATACCACCATAATTTTGTCTAATACAATCAATAGCTGGGCAGTCCAACACAAAGTGCTTGGCATCACCTAATACATTACAAATCAAACACAAAGAATTTTCCTGCAAACAAAATCTATTTAGATAAAACGGAAAACGGCCATGGCCAGTGATAATCTGATTTAAATCTATATCGTCGTAGATAATAACCTTCTCCTCAATATCTACGTTAATCAATAAATTTTTCTTTCTAGATGAGGATTCCCACATCTCTCTCCATTTATCTATGTAAAATTTTTTCATTCTAGTAATAGCCATACGCCTAGAGCCGGAAATTTCAACCGTAGGTATATCAGCAACGGTGCATGCCATTTTGGCCAGACTGTCGGCCCTCTCATTACCAATAAATCCCACATGAGCCTTAACCCAGTGAAACACAAGTTTAACGTTAATTGTTTGTAACAAGAGCTTAATATCCATAATAAGACAGTTATTATTATCAGGGCAAGAGAGAGACTGGAGCAGTGACAAACAATCAGTATATAGGTTAACAGTAACATGAGTATTTAAGTTACATTTAATCCAGCATAAAGCTTTCAAAACAGCCACACACTCGGCCTGATAAACAGAATTGTATTGGTTCAATTTATAAACACCATAATCTATTTCGGTACCATAAAAATATACAACAAACGCCGCTCCAGTACAGCCCCCAAGCCCAGATCCATCAGTATAAATATCATATAAATTGACTTTGGGTATACATTTGTCAAAAGTATAGCTCGTTCTTTCGACGGGATGCACAAGATGAATATTGAATTTTTCAAAAACATATTTAGTGACAATATCTGACTCAAAGCATAATAAATCAGTGTTGCCTGAACGCAACAGAAATTTCTTAAAATAGAAATCATAGTAAATTGAGAGGGGCGGCAGTCCGGCCAACACACAAACCACCTCCGTGGAAACTGTTCTGAAACAACGGGTAATGGCCAACCCCCAAGCTCTCTGTATCGAGTCCAACTTCATCCGGAGCCTCACCAGCTCCCCCGCTCTGGAGCCCCAGGCACCAATTCCATATAATACCATGGGAAGAACGACAGCCTTATACATAACCAAGAGAATACCAGACCTTCTGACCAGAGCATCCCCTCTAAAATTATTCCTATAAATTAATAACAGCTGATCAGTCTTACGTTGAATATATTTAAAGTGTTCTATGAAGGTAAGTTTAGAGTCCAGAATAACTCCTAGATACTTAATGTTATCTGCAAACTTAATCCTTTTATTGCAGTGTCGTATCTGTGGAGGCCGAACGGTCCTTCCTCCCCTTGGGAAAAACATAGCACGAGTTTTCTCCATGTTAAATCTCAGTCCTTCCTGTTCGCTCCAATCATCTAATATTAAGCAAACCTCGTCAAATAACTTTTCAAGTTTTTCTAAAGAATTCTCTCTAAGAAGAGCGATGACATCATCAGCATATGCAATAAGTCTAACACCATCAGGGAAATTACGTTGCAACAGTTTATTCATAATAATATTCCAGAACAGGGGAGCACTGCAGGAACCTTGTGGGCAGCCTTTACCAATTTTGAAGGTGGTACCATAACAATCCTCAGAAAAACAGTTAAAGTACACTCTTCTGTTCTTAAAATAATCTAGGATCAAACTGAAAATATTTCTGGGAGTGTGAAGATCTTGTAAATCTTTCAACAAAGATTTCCACTGCACATTATCAAATGCGGAAGCAATATCAAACGACACCAGGAGCACATGCTGTTCTGTCCTATATTTCCTAATATAGGTAACCGCCTGGGAAAGAGCATCATCTGTGCACCTACCGGGCACAAAACCAAATTGATCGTGGTAAAAAGGATTATTCTTGAAAATGTGGTGCATCATCCTGTTAGTAATAAGTTTATCGAGCACCTTTCCAAAAGTTTTCAACAATGCAATGGGCCTAGACTTTTCATCCGTCTTTGGAATGAGAATGATCTTACTAGTTTTCCAGGTCACAGGGAAGATGGCAAACTTCAAGCATAAATTGTAAAGAACATTAAAAAATTCAGGATGAAAATCAAACAACATTTTAATAATCACATTGTGTATACCATCCATCCCAGGAGCAGATCTATTCCGAAGTCGGTGGATAACACCCTTAATCTCATCATGAGTAAAGCCTGGATCATCATCTCCCAACCTTGAGTCATCGATATCTATAGTATCCAATAACAAGTCTTCATCAAGATCGAAGTAAATCTTAGCATGAGCCCTGTTAACTTCCTCAAATCCTCCAACAACACCTTCCGGTCTCTTAACCAATGCTTTTCGTCTACTCTTCCCAGCGGCAAATCTATAAAAGCCATCAAAATGATCCTTTAGCTCCAAAAAATATTTGGTCTTACTATTACTTTTGGCTTTCCTGATAGAACACTTGTAAACGGCAAGTTCTCTCTTGTATCTAATCTTCCTCTTAGTTCTAACATCATCACTAATATTTGGGACTTGTGAACTTTTTCTCAGAGCTCTCACTCTTCTCTTCTGCCGTTCCAAATCAACACTCCACCAAATAATCTTCCTGTCAATCTTCCTTTTAACCTTCAGCTTAGACACAACCCTATTGACCAAATACGTCTCAATCTCACTGACAATACATTCTATATCTTCTTTACAATTAGTATTCTTCAATCTCTCGGTATAATTCTCCATAGCAGCTCTAATTTTCTTACATGCTTTATAGATCTTTGGAATACTTCTACTTATATAGTACGAACTCCCATGCTGGAGACAAGAGGCCTCAGTGCTAAAAAGAATATACCGGTGATCACTGAGAGACTCAGCATCACTAACTTTATATTTAAATCCATTAAAGTCCAAAGAGCTCGAGCCCAAAACAATGTCGGTCCATCCCTGGCCGACTGATGAGCAAAATGTTGGAGTAAAATCTTGAATGTTAAAAAGAATCAAATTCTTAGATGAGATAAAATCAAATAATAAAACCCCACGAGCATCGTTAAAACCAGCCCCCCAGCTAAAATGTTTACAATTAAAATCACCGAATACTAAAAACCTATCATACATATCCAGCACCCCCTCCAGTCTATACAAGTTAGCCACCAGATCCTCAGCGGGAGAGAAATAAACCGACACCAACCCATAATTCTGACCGTCAATAACTATAGTAATATTCGCAACAACATCCATCTCAACGTCCACGACAAAATCAATATTCTGATTAGTGACAATAATAGCTGTTCTTCCACCACAACAAGAAACTATTCTCCAATTCTTATCTGTATAGGCAACTTTACCCTTTATTAAATACGGCTCCTGCAGTAGGATAATATCAGGCGAGACCCCTACCACTTCCTGGACAACAGAGAGCTGGGCAGCAGCAATAGCACAGTGATTTAAATTAACACTTATAAAATGCATTAGAGCAAGAATTACAATAAAATAAAGATATCGCATAAAAACAATGAATATAACACCAATATGACACAAATACAAACACGAAAACAGAACCGCAATAGAATAAAAAATACATTAACAATTTTATAAGAAACTACAAATTAAAAGCACACATGTAGGACAAAATTTAAAATTCATAAGTTAAAAACCAAGTGTTAAAAAGCAAATATATATACAATATCAATTAAAATATATTACAATCGTAAATATTTTTCATCTATATCTAAATGATTTCTAATAAAATCCATTTCTCTAACATAAGTAGGACAGTTTTTATCCATAGCGTGATGTTGAGTATTGAGATTCAGTCCGTATTTTTCATTACAAAAAGAACAGTTGGTACATCTAAAACCCTGGCTATTATTATTGCATGAGGTCGACAAATGCTCACCGGAACAAGATGCGCAACAAACCTTAGACTTACAAAACTTTTTGGAGTGTCCGAAGGCGAGACAATGAGAGCATTGCCTAGGTCGCATAAAAAGTTTAACCGTATACGCTCTCCACCCTAGTACAAGTCTTTGATCTTCCAAGAAAGCATTCTGGCAAGTTGAATTAACCGAAAAAATTCTATGTGTAAAGGACCTAGATCCCTTGGCTGGAATATCAAAAATAAATTTGACACATTCACCATTACAACTACAGTCACGTTTAAGTGCATCAATAACGTTTGCATTATCTATAGAAGAACCAACACCATATATGATGATACGTGGTCTGATAAATCGTCTCCGTCTCGGTCTAATATATTTTCTAAGATTATCTTTCTCTTCAATCGCTGATTCCAGTCTCTGTACTTCCTCACGACTTCCCAGTCTTAACAAGAAATCGCCATTCTCTCTTCTAATGGATTTTTTTATCTTGATCTTAAGGTCCTCTGGCCTAAGCATGCTACTTATCTCATCGAACGCGTCAACATGCTCATCTACAGGTCTCAAAACTATTTCATCTAAGCCACTCGACTGCTTAACCACAGAACTGCCAATATTTGGTACAGTGCCACTCACTCCACAACAAGTATTTCCCCCAATCATTTGTTTCAGCTCGGCAATATCATCTCTAACGCATTTTAATTCGTGCTTATTGTTGCGAAGTATGTCAGCTTCAACCAGTCGTACTGCCTGTGCAGACGCCAAAAGAAGGATTCTATCAAGTCCGGCAGTTAACTTGTCCGGAAGAGTAGTCGCTATCTTTCTTTGATTTCGAATTTTATCGACGACCCCATGCAACTCTCGTACTATAGACATGATGTCATTAGCACCCTCAATTATAATCTCAGATACTTCCTCTTTTCTCGCTGAACTCGGTACAGAGTCTGTTTCATGCATCTTTAAATAGTACAAAATGACAAAATTCCTATCTCAGAATCAAAATGTCCACCAATATTAATAAAAAACTGTAATACACCTACACATTTAGACACTAAAATGTATAACTTGCGGTCTGTTTTCGAACAAACACATTAAGTACACATATCACAAAACATATATATACACACTTTATCCAACAATAAAAACAAACAATTAAATTATACAATATTTACAAGAGCGCTGTGCAGTATACAATAAGAGAAACCAAAATGCAATCATCAAAATCCCAGGAAATTCATAAAGCATTCAATAAAGGTGTTATCTCAAAATAAACCATCTAGTTGGTCATCTAGTGCTCGAAATAGTTTTTAAAATGTATTTCAGAATTTTAACAGGAAAATTAAGCAAATTGCCCAACGGGCAGAAAACATCAATTTTGGTGCACCAAAACTTTCAGACTTTCGTTCTCTGCGGGCAGAAAAACACTGACCACTGGTGCACCTAAAGACTTATATCACTTTTACACTTAAAGGTTCAATTGACAACAAACATCCGCCTCGTTAGGCTTAACAGTGTTCAGAAATTAAAGTACAAATATCAAAGTACATCAAAGTATAAAAGCCGTGCTTTTGCTAAATCTAATTAAAACAAGTTATATAGAATCTAAATCAATTAACAGAATCAAAACGCATGCAAAATGTAAAAAGTTATAGACAAAAAAAGTATTTATCGCATGCAAATGAACCTCCGCACGATCTTCAAACCTAAGAATCCTCGAATCTTGAAAAATATCAGTTCCACATCAGAAACGAGCACATCTTCTCAAACCGGAACAAACACAGAATACAAATAAAGCACTTACACCCTTCAATTCTACTTAATAACCACGATATAAGCGTATTATTCCGGAACCATCAAAACTCCAACCAAGATGGATGCCAACCAATGACGTCATCAAAGGCCGGAAGCGGTAGTCACTTTACTATAGAGACTCCTATAACAGATGGGCCACCGTTCCCTTGTAAAAAGGGACGGAAAAATGACATTCATGCCTCCTCCGGGATTCGAACTTTGGCCCTTCGGTGGGGTAGTTAGAGTCACTAACCCCTTTTTCCGTCGGGACGGGCTTGGCAACATCATTTAAAATGGAATTTTTAATAGTTTTTATATGCATGAATTTACGTCCAGTCTGCACACTATTCTAAAGCAGACATGCCAAATTCAGTATCTGAAATAGTCCAAATAGTCATCAATGTACAATAGTGCGACCAGAACGGAGAAAAAGTCATTTTCATGATTACTGATGTATTTAAAAGTGAGTAAATGCATAAAATCATACCTAATATTGTAGTTCTTTAAACAAAAAACGAAAACAGGAGGAGCATGAAGATGGAACACTGTTGGTCCACCCCCCCTGAATCTTGGAATTCTTTCTTGTAACCGGCTTTCGAATATCTGGAGACATGCCGCTCGAACGAGCAATTTTCAAAACAGAGGTTTGTTAACCAAAATTTCGTTGAGTACAGCATATGGAAATCACATACAGTGCAAATCTGCGACTTTCTGAGAATAGCGCGGGCAAATATTTACAAAAATCGAGAGCATCCATTGCACTCAATCTTTGCTTTAGAGTTGAGTGGCACTGAAATTCTGTTAATTCTATCCATAAGTTGGTATTCCTATCCGAAACAGAACAACTCAACATAACTCTGATCGCCTTTTGGCTTTAATCCAAAGAACAGTTAGTCGAACATCGGACCAAAAACAACGCATCCGCACGGCAGTTAGAATTTTGTCCATTTTTTCATCATATTTGTTCTATTACATCCACAAATCTTATAATATCATTTCCTTGTATATATACTGTGCATAACTACGTAATAGAAGTTTTTGTATTTAAAAAGGAGAATTTTTCGTTCGCATAATTCACATTACATTCGCAACAGTTGAGTTAAATATTTTTGCAAACAGACCGTCTCAAGAGTGATTTATGACACCGAAGATAGTATCAATGATTCGATATTCGATAAAATTCCAGTGTTATTAACATATTATAATAATTATTTTGTTGTTGTTGTTATTTTCTCGGGGTGAACAGTGAGTGAAAATAAATAAAAGGCTGCATTCGGCCCGCAAGTTTGATGTGCCTATTCTGTGGGGTAGGAGTATAAAATAAAACAATAAAGTAAATACAAAAAAAGTAATTTTTGTTCGTGTCGTAACAGCTTAATGTAAACCATTATTGAAAAAAATAAATAAATATTACGCCAATATTAAGCTCAGTAAATGACAACTTACAGCAACATTTCACATAATGTGCCGCAGGTTTTCTCTAGATATGTTGGCTATATCACTTTAAGTGACAGACGTTCATTCCAGAAAGTGGTTTATCTCAATTTTGAATAATGCCGTAGGAAAAAATCCACAAAGCGAAAGATCAAGTGACTGAGATGTTCACATGATATGGCCACGTTGAGAAATTAGACGCTTCATGAAGACCCTTCTCAACACTTTTGTCCGACACCTAGCCATATAAACAATCGCCCCATCCATTCATAAAGTGAGAAAGGGTTAGAATTATGAATTTCAAATAAGAAAAACGGCAGTGATAAAAGATAAACGGTTTTCGAAGCAGAAATTTCTGTTTAATTTTTTGTAAGGTTTATACTAAGTTTTTAACAGTTATTTTTAGTTAAAGCTATTTTCCTGTCCCTCCTAATTTCAGCTTACAATTTCCTACCAGAAAATGGTTTTAGAATTGCGTTTAATTTAAATGAGTAAGAGTAACATTTCAGGCGAAGTTCCTCTGACTTCCAGAGAGAACTCAGAGTTTCTGACTAGCACGCGTTTGCGTTTTGGCTACCACTCTCTAAGCTGTTACTACGCTCGACCGTATTACAGACCCTTCATAGCTTCGCTAGCTTATTCGATTTAGGGGCCAGCTACGTAGAATTGGACAGCTTCGGCTATATCTCTTTAGTTAAATATTAGTTAAGTCTTATTATTTTGAGTTCAAGCCCAAGTGGAGGCTTTGCTGTACGCTCTGAGAAAGGGACCAACTGTTCATTTTTATTTTGAGAAATAAAGGGTAATTAACCCTTCGTGAGTTTTACGTTTCTGTTACTGAAGCGATTATTCGCTTAATTGTTCACGAGGTTCCTCCATATTTAGTTGTTAGATAAAAGGGTGGAACCCCACAGCTTTGAATAAAATGTAACCTTTCAAACTTTGCTGCTCGTTCTATATTACTGTGTTACAAGAAAAGTATTGTAATTTTATCTTCTGTTAGTTACGCAGTATGGCATATTTTGCTATGTACTACTATAAGTCTCATAATCCGAAGGCTAATTAAACGTCATTATAAAAAGAGAGTAAACAAGCACGTGTTCCCACACAGTGATATATCTCTTTTTTATGTAAAAATGTATGTATCGTTTGCATGTTTGTAATGATACATTTGCATCTCTGACGACAAGCCATTGCAGATTTCTGAATCTGTTTGTGACATCATCTCCTGCGGAACGGAGAGGAGTTGAGTTTCGAAGGAGGTATTCCCGGATTTCAGAAATTCGTGGAAAGCCATTTCGACTACTTTCATATTCGTACGATTTTAATAAACCGGAATATTAATTAAAAACTCTGAAAACGCTACATTAGCAAATGAAAACATTATTTACGAATTGATTGTTGTGGGTTACGCTAGATGTGAATTATTAATTGCAGCGGGTTGTTATTAGATATTAAAAGCACTGAAAATGCTAATCTGACAACAAAAAATTTATTTACGAATTGGTTGTTGCAGGTTGTTGCGAGATATTAGTTACAAACTCTGAAAACGCTAATTTAGCAACAAAAAGGTTATTTACGAATTGATTATTTGCTTGAAAAGCCCTCTAATAATTAACAAAATAGAATAAAATTAATAAAACAAACCTAATTTAAGTGAACATTCAGTGCACTTTTATACACCATGTCCTCCAAAGTCCTTCTCCGGCATTTATTTTAGCAAACGTTTGCAGCACACATATATTTTCAATACAAAAATGTTTTAAGTGATTGAAATGTTAAATATCAATTTTACAAGTATTACAAAATCTAACATTTTATACATACATTCCTCCTGTTTCTCTTAGTTTTAACTCTTTAAAATAAGTAAAACACAAAATATTTGACTAGACAAAAATACATACGACAAGAATTGACTGACATACTTGATATTAAAAATCGGGAATCCTATTTGGGGGCCTTTCACAAATTTAAGAGCGAAATGTTTGTATTTGCAAAATAAAATGACGTTTAGAAAAATATGTTTTATGTTCAGAGATTACGTAACAAGCTTTTCTAACCAGATTACCGTGGAAAATATTGACAAGTGTAATTTTTGTTTTTAAAAACGGAGATCGTATTCACAGAATTTTGTAGAAATCGTTTCCTTGAAATCACTACATACTTTATTCCTGGAAAGTAGATAACCGGTAGTGTTATTTTTTTTCAAATAAAACGAAACATATTTGTACTTTAATGCATTATTTACGATTCCTAGATTCCGAATTTAAAGTAATAAAATTTCACGACTATAATAATATATTTTAAGATGTCAAAACCTTATAAAATACTTGCATGAAAATTCCTTCGTAGAATGCCATTTATCGACATAGGAAATGTAACAAAATTATAAATGAAGATGCTAGTAAATAACAAAATAATATTATCGAATGGCATTTAAAGGGAGAAAATAAGCCTTGTATTTTTTTTCATTTATTTATTAACTAACACTTTAATGCAAATTGAAAATATTGTTTGAAATCGAAAATTTTGAAATTAAGTATCCCGATCAACTCTTATAATACAGGCATTCAAACGTTTTGTGTTTTATTTTAAATACCGAATAAAAAATTTTCCCGATACATACAGGGAATGGAGGAAAGTTAGTAAAAAAAGCTAGGTGTAAAGTTATATTTCGTTTTTTTTTACAAAACTGATGTCTTTAAATTATATGTATATAACCTGAAAGCTATCAGATTTTTTATTACGCCCAAATGTGTTTCTAACTTTAGTGTTATCTTAAAGTGTTTCTAACTTTAGTGTTATCTTTATTTTTTCTAACATTAGTGTTATCTTAAAGTGTTTCTAACTTTAGTGTTATCTTTATTTTTTAAATATCATGTTCTTCGCACCTAAAACCACATGAAATTCAATTCAACAGAAATATCGCAAAATATTTAAAAACAGCATATCTTTAGCTATATATATATTCCTGTAGACAGTCTCGCGCGCTAGAGATAAAAAGTATTTTTTCTGTACAGTGTTGCTTTGAAATCGTTGAATTTGTTTATGAAAAATTCGTCAAAGTTTTACAAAATGTGAAATAGATAATAAAACAAATTTGAAATTCAAAATTCGGCCTTCCAGGTGTCCATCTTCGGGTGGAGGATTACGTTATTCAGAATTTGACGGCTTTAGGTACGTTGTTTTTTCACAATGTAAAAAACATACATACATTCATGCAGATTCTTCATTAGTTATTTTCTTTAAATATAATGCAGGGCGATACTATTTGGTGGCAATAAATTAAAAAGTAATTTGCAGTTTATAGTGAAAAGCCACAAAATGCCGTTTTGAGACTAATAACCCTTCTGGGCTACCGCCTCTTTGGGCTAAAAATGGCAAAAACGTAAATCTTTGCTACGTTTTAAACATTTTTATAACCAGAAATATATTTGTGCTACCAACGTTTGCGAAAATAAGGCCGTTAAAGAAATTTTATGGGCACTCTGAAGAATAAATACACTACATGAAATAGATGAAAGCGTAACAGCTTAGATATACGTAACATAGTAGTATATATGTTGATACTGCTTTTCGACATAATTCTGGGAAATCGAAAACAAATACACGATATTCTTGTTTTCGATAGTGGATTTGCAAACAAAAACTTCAGGCTTTCTGCTTCATCAAACAAGATGCCACACACCAAGTAGAAATGCAAACTATTTTACGCAAAGCTAGTAAGGCGGTAAGGCTTACTAATAAAATCCGGTTATTCAAAAACATGCTGAACAAATTTCGTAAATGTTTACGGTAAATCTTTAAATAAAAACTTGTAAATCTCATGAAAGCAATGGATTAAATACTTTTGTTAACATGTATTCCGTAAATTTGTTTGGAAGAAATGGTTGGATAAGGGAAAAGTATGTAATTGTTTTCCTTTCCGAAGTATTTTTTTTAACTGACTTGTGAAATTGTTATAAAATGGGCGATAAGCATGTATTGTTTTTTGGTAGTTATCTACTCCAAAGTAAAGAAAGATTTCAAGCCATATTTCAACATTTAATGCTTAAATTTTAAGCAATACATTACACGCAACATGGCGTGCCAGAGATATCAACAAAATCTACCCCTCGTATAGCAGTGAAGCTCGCTAATATAAATGACAGTGAAGAAAATACGATAATTTTTATTAGCGAGGAAAATAAAGAGACTCATATGGAAGAAGATAATAGTTCTGAATTTTTACATTTAAAAGACGCTATTTTTAAATATTTTCATCGGAAGATGTTGATGTTAAAAATATATCTACGGATATTCCCAGAAAAACATCTGGAAGCGACGTTACTCTACGTTATGTTGTATCAATATGCCATTTATGATCATTGATATCTGGCACTTTTAGCCATTGCATGAGAGATTATATTTATCTTGCGTGCGGCCAGAGAAATAGCAATTTTTCAGAGTGTTGCCTATATATGTAATGATCTTTTATTTATTTTTATATTTTAACTGTAGCGATATTTTATTCTTATATTATTAGTCCAAAGGGATTTAGTCCCGAAGGACTATTACTTTCGTTTGGGCGTTTTGCGTTGAATCATTAAAACGTTGAATCACTTTTTAATTTAGTGCTTATGTTTCTTTGTTGGTAATTGAAGTTGCATTGGGTTGGCTATTGGAATTTTTGGAATTGTATTATGTTGGTTAACGGGTCTGTACTGGATGGATTAATGGAATTGTATTGAGTTGACTATTGGAATTATATTAGGTTAGTTTTTGTGTTCGTATTGGGTTTAGTTTAATGTTTGTTTCGTTCGGCAAGTTATCATATTATTAAGCAAGATCCCTTTGGACGTAATCTAAAATCTGAATCCTTTCAGATTTTTTTTTATATTATATTCTTATATTTATTTAGTCTTTCCATTTCTCGCATTCCATTACATAAAGTTAAGCTACAATTTATCTTTCATCCAGTGAACAAAACTAACGTTCTCAAGTGCTGCCATTCCATCAGTCATAATAATTTTTAATTAATCACTTACACGGCTTCATAAACTGCGAATATGCAAGTTATTATTCAAATTAAAGTTTTCGTTGCTTGTTAAATTGCAGATGTAATTGGCGATATATATTTAGAATATTTCCATTTTTTTTTCTATACACATCATTAAGAAATTAATATAACAAAACACAATATAAATAGTTTATATATAAAATAAAATCAACTGTAAAATGTTTTTACATTGATCAATAAATTTAAAGTACTCATTAATAAATAAATCATAAATTCTAAATACTAACTACAAAAACTACAATAAATCCAATAATAAAATACGTTTTACTCAATTCAGTTTTTTCTTAACAGGATCAACTTAATAAACTTTAGAGCCTTTTTTTTACATGTTATTAGATTAAAAAGTTTTTAAAAAATGAAATCCTTAACTTATGAAGGTAAATCATTATTAATTCATTAGTCAATTTTAATCTGATCACATGCTGTTCCTGAATATATATATATATATATATATATGTGTGTGTGTGTGTGTGTGTGAGAGCTATAAAATATAAAAGAAAACCAGTAACTTTAGTTTAACAATAGTTATTTTAATTCCTCTTTTTAATTTGAATTGGTCCCCTTCCTACCTTAAAATTATCAAGATAAACTGCATCATCTGACAACTAATCCGCGTTATGTCATCTTACTAATCCTACAATGCGTTACCATTTGTCCAATCATCGTTCAAAATTTAAACAAAGAAATCAATTCTATAAATATCCTTTGCTGAAATGTGCAGTTGCTTTTTCCTGCCTTCCTCTCGATAACGTGTGTTAACGTGTTATAACGTGTGTTACTTATTTCTCATAATTACCTCAAGGATGCGGTTAAATAGCAATGCTTCACAACTTTCTTGAGTCTTTCGAATAATCTTCACAACGTTTAAGTTTTAGCACTGCAGTCATAATTTGTGTTTAAAAGAAGTTTTGATATTTTCTTGAAGTTAGCTGAGATGATAATCTCATAAGTATAATTAGTCATAAGTATAATTTATTCTGTATTTGCGCTTGAAGAAAATAAAACTAAATTCAGATATGTGCAATAGCCCTTAAATTTTTACACCTTGTGCCACTGCTTTAAAATCTCTACAACTTTGATTTTACTATTTCGTTTATTCATTAATTAATGCAATTAATTTTTTTCATAATAATCGAATAAAAAACACTAATAATATAAATTATATATGTATTGAAATTTAGTTTTATAACTAGTTAGAAATTTAGTTTAGTTTTAGAGCTATTTTAGAAAAGATCAGACTAAAATTAGAACTGTTTTATGAAAATATCAGACTTTTTATGTTGTTAAAATATCAGAAAGTTTTGTGTCAGTTTTTAGTAATTATATTTAACACGTTAAGCAACGACTTTTCAGATATTTAAATTATTTTATTTAGAAAAGGTTATTAAAAATTACTGTAGTAATTATTAGAAATTTGAAATATTTTTTAAAGCATTTTGGAATTATTTTGAGAACGAGATAAATATGCATATGAATATTAATCAAATAATTTTAAGTGCCAGTGTAGAAAAATATTATAAATATTTTGTTTTTAAGTGTTACTATAAAATCTGAAAACTATAATATTTAATATTGTAACAATTTATTGATAATTGTAAACAAAGATAGAATATGTTAAGATAAACTTTGAAGGCTCCCACCTCATGAAAAAAAACGTAATTTTTTCATACATACTTACTAATTTTATTTATAATTGAGTGAGGCTATTTTTTTATAAATAGATTGCTTTAGTGCAATTCAAAGGTTTCAATTTTTTTAATATAATGGAATATTAAGCGCACTTCAAAATGCTCAGTTGCCTTATATAAGGAACAGAGGCCTTTATAAGCAACTGTTGAACATCCGTTAACCATTGATGAATATTAATATATCTGTTAGTTCAAGCAGATATGTCCAATAAGTGGAAATGTTTGCATTGGTGAAAATCTGCGGGGTCTTCAAGTTTTGTGTAAAATAAGAAAATTAGAAATGTTATAATAATAATAAAAACATAATTTCAGTAGCACTATTACAAATGATGTTAAACTGCAAGTTATAATAATAAAAATTAGTTAGGTTATAAAATTTTGAAATTTGATGTACCGTCTTTTTCTGAAAATAAGACATCCTCCGAAAATAAGCCCTATCGTGATTTACGGAACTTTTTGTAAAATAAGACATCCTCCGAAAATAAGCCCTATCGTGATTTTCGGAACTTTTTGTAAAATAAGACATCCCCCGAAAATAATCCCTAGTTAAAATAATGTGAAAAAAAGATTTCGTTAAAAAATGCTGTTGATTTATTAAGTAATAATATGTTTAGCTTTCCTAATACTTGTATTTCAGAGAAATGTTTGAAACAAAATATTCCGAGAAATTAATTGTTTACGTCTACAGTTCGTTTCAATTAATTCTTGGAATTTATCTTAAAAATACAACATAAGGCAGCAGTCTACATTGAGCGACGGTGCAGGTATACAACGTTCATTCATTTCAGTCTTGTAAGTCTGATTATTTCTTCATACGTAAGTTTATTTTAAAATAAAGTGAATAATTTTTAACCCCAGTTAAAATGAGTACAAAACGAAAGAGCTATTCCGTCGAGTACAAAAAGGGAATCGTTGAAGACTCCAGGGGTGTAAATCTTGTAGCATTCTGTAAAGAGAAGATGCTGGATCTCCGTATGATTCGTAAATGGCGTGCAGACTACGATTACCTGTGTCAACTGGTGGACCAAGGAAATGAGAAAAAACGCAGAGTTCGATCAGGTCGGCAGCCGTTATTTTCTGAGTTGGAAGATTGCATCTGGGAATGGATTGCAGGCAGGAGAGCAATGGCTTTGGTTGTGCGCAGGGCTGATATTCAAAAATTTGCTCTTGAAACAGCAATTGAATTTGATATATCCACAGAAGAATTTAAAGCATCGTCACACTGGTTGGACAACTTCCTTAAACGATATGAACTGTCTCTAAGGAGATCAACAACATTGTTTAAGCTGGAAGACAATGAAGTTGTTAAGCGTGCACTTGCGTTTAAGCTTTTTGTTGATGGCATCGATTTTTCGAAATACCAACTCTCCAACATGATTGCTATGGATGAGACCGCGGTATTCCTAGGCCAAGGAGCTCAAACGACAGTTCACCACAAGGCTTCTTCGTCAATTTACGTTCCTTCTACCGGTTACGATAGTGCACGTGTTACCTGTATTTTGGCGATTCGTCTAGATGGCAAGAAAGTATCGCCATTTTTAATCACTAAAGGTAAAAAAGACCAGATTCAACGTGTTTCAGGAATTTATGTCATTGAAAGTGAAAAAGCCTGGTGCACCCAAGCAGTTATAAGAAAGTGGGTTGATTTTATGCTGCCACCACTGTTGAGGGGTCAGAATAGAGGTTTACTAGTTTGGGATTCAGCCAGTACTCACCGCGCTAAAGACATGAAAAACTTTCTTGCTGAGAGGAAGATTGATCAAATAATGATTCCGGCAGGAATGACTGGTTACCTCCAGACACTTGACATTGCAATAAACAAGCCATTCAAGGATCATTTGCGGATGGAAATCAATGAATATATTGAAAACAGAATGGTGAGAAATCATCGAGGTAATTTTGTAAAACCAGGCTTACAAGAAGTTGTGAATTGGGTAAAAAATTCATGGGACAAAATAACTGATAGTGATGTTTCCAATGCACTACGAACAGGCTACTTAGACAAGAAGTATTCATTTAACGATAGCTATATCGCAAGACATGAGAGATTCGGACCAATGATTCAACAGGAAATGGATTTGGAAGAAAATCAGAATATAATTCAGAATTTTATTTATGACGATGTTCCAGAAGAAGATGACATGACTGTAATTGAATAAATTTAAATTTCTGTATTCTGTGTAAAATAAATATTAAATAAAAATATATAAATATACCTTTATTTTTGCCCTCCCCCGAAAATAAGCCCTAGCGCATATTTTGGACCAAAAAAGAAAGTAAGACAGTGTCTTATTTTCGGGAAAAGACGGTAATTCTCCAAAATAAATAATGGGTGTTTTTCTAAAGATGAATTTCACCGCAAGCTTTCAATTTATTTCACCGCCAAGCTTAACAAGCTCAGTTTTCGGAAACTTCAATTGAGTCTTATCAGCACTAAAGGGAGCGGCATTTTGTTGGTCTAGATTAAAATTCTAAATCAAAACACTTAATACGAGTTATAATTTCAT